>JAOXJP010240848.1:0-23226 GCA_025762735.1 Platanus orientalis | reverse complement strand
AAGGGTACGCCCTAGTATTAGATCGATATAACGTATTTTCAAGATTCATGTTTAAGGTTTGAGTAGTTTATTAAGGCTGGCTCTCAACCTGACGCCACCCTCCTCCTTATCCGGGCTTGGGACTGGCAATGTTTGAAGATACAAACATTGGCGGAGTTTGATTGGACATGTTATGTGGGGTTATTTAGGGTCTTGCAACTTGCAAGGGAAAGGGGGTATAACATTTTATGTGTCCATGTAATAAGGTCAATAGTGCCAAAGTTTTGTTGGGTTTTTTTAGAGAGTAAATACCCTCCTTTTTGTGTTTGATGAATAGTGTGGTCGGCTTGTGCTTGGGCGTATCCAACCTTCTTTAGGCTTGCACTAAACCTTTCAAACCAGGTTCATGGAGATTGCTTCAATCCATACACCCATTTGCATCCTATAGTTTTCTTGCCTGTTAGAAGATTAACCAGTTCCCAAGTACCATTTTTCTTGAGAGCTTTCATTTCTTCAACCATGGCATTCTTCCACTCAACCTTAAACATTGCTTCTTTTAGAGAGGTATGGACTTTCACAGAAGAAAGTGAATTAACAAATGTCTTATAAGGGTTAGTCAAAGCCTGATAGGAGACAAAATTAGAAAAATGATGATTAGTGCATGTACGCTTTTGGAAGGTCATCGTCCATAGGAGGTTTTGAGGGAAGTAAAAAAGGAAAATTTAAAGAATCATTACCTGGATCCCAAGAAGTGATTGGAGGTGGATGAATTGCTTTATCCTTGTCTCTCCTTGTATACATTAGCAGTTCCTTTTTCTTTTGTTTCCTTGAATCAAACATGGATGAAGATATTGAAACTGGAGTAGGAAGAGATGATGGAAGACAAACCTGAGGACTATCTTCACTCCCATGCTCCCCCTGAAGAGAGTCAATAGAAGGGAGAAAAAGGGATAGATTCAAAGAAGGTAACATCTAGACTCACAATTTTTGTTTTTTTTTTCTTGTAGCTGTATGGTAGCTTTTATATCCTTTTTGTGAAGCAGGATAACCCAAGAATATACACTTCAAAGCCTTTGGATCGAATTTGGTTCTATCTTTCTGTGGGACATGAAGAAAGCAAATGCAACTAAAAACCTTAGGGGGGACCAAAAACAAAGTTCTATCTGGACATAAAGCGACAATGGGTCTCTTAAGTCTAGATATCGAGTGGGTATCCTGTTGATGAGGTAGGTTGCAGTTAAAAGTGTTTCAGACCAAATAATTTTTGGGATATTCATAGAAAACAAGAAGGCTCTTGTTACTTCTAACAGATGCTTATTTTTTCATTTTGCCACTCCATTTTGTTGAGGACCTACACATGTAGTTTGGTGTTCAATTCCAGCAGAGGTAAGATAAGTCTGCAAGGGGGCTGAAATATACTCCCCCCATTATCAAAATATAACACCTTAATAATAGATGCTCTAAATTGGATCCGAATCATTTTATGGAAGGATTGGAAGATAGAACCATCTCCATCCTTGGCTTTCATAAGGTATACCAACATACAACTAGAATGGTCATCAACAAATGTAACAAAGTATCGATAACCAAATAAAGATGAGGTCGAAGGACCCCACACATCAGAATGAATAATAACAAAATGATGCAAACTTTTATTAACACTTAAAGGATAAGAATTGCATATATGTTTGGATAATTGACAAATTTTACAATCTAAATCCATTAAGGGATTTGAAGAAAATAAATGCGGAAACAAATGTTTTAAAAAAGATAAGGACAAATGACCCATTCTCTTGTGCCACTGCAACAAGGAGTTTTTATTTGCAACATAGCTATTGTTAGACATAGCTACTGAAAGAGAAGAAGATTGAACCACATTTGCATCCAGGAGATAAAGTCCATCAGCTTCTGGACCACTCCCAATCATCTTCTTCAAATCCAAGTCCTGAAACACACAATGGAAAGGAAAGAATGTCACAAAACAATTAAGATCTTTGGTAATGCGACTAATAGAAAGTAGGTTGGTGGCAAACTTAGGAACATGTAAGACTGAGGATAAGGATAAAGTAGGTGATACATGGACGCTACTTTTTCCAGAGATAGAGGATAGTGTTCCATTATCAACCTTGACTTTATCCCTACTTGAGTTGACAAAATAAAAGGAGAATAAAGATGACCGATTTATCATATGATCAGATGCCCTAGAATCAAGTATCCATGACTGAGGAAGAGGAGGAAGCATGGAAAGCGGTGGCATGGGTACCTGACTGGGTTAAGGCAAAAGACAAGTTAGAAGTAGGAGGAATTGCCATAGAGCTCTCTAATTGAGACACACGTTGACATAGCTTACCCATCTCATCTTCAGGAACTGTAATCATGCACCTGGGCATTTCACTGTAAGGTGGGATGTAAGTAGTAGACCTCAGAACAGAGAAGGTAGCATCTGCATTAGACTAGTATGATGTGGTAGAATTAGCTCGCATGCCACCAGGTCGGTTGAATTTTTTAGGGTGCCCTACCAAATTCTAGCAATACTTCTTAGTATGCCTCATTTTTCCACAGTGAATAGATTTCAGCTTGTTTCTATTGATGGGACCAGGTCTCCAACTTCCTTTATCTCGGTCATAAAATGAGGATTTAAAGGGTTTTTTACATATCCTTTTGTATTCATTTGAATAGCTGAAATAGTAATCAAGGTAGAACGCTCAGTATTGCTACATAACACTGTGTCTGTTGTCTTCACTTTGAGCAAATGCATATACTTCATTCAATGAGGCTAGAGTATCGCGACTAAGGATATGAACTCTCACCAGTTTAAATTCAACATTTAGGCTTGCCAGGTATAAAAAAATGAGGGTTCGTTCCACCTTTTAGGCCACAACATCTTGAGAACACGCAAGTCTATAAGTCTCATAATGGTCTAACTCTTTTCACATACTTCGAAATGCATCAAAATAAGTGCGCAAAATTTGCTCCCCCTAGCGAAGATGAGCCACTTCTTGGTTTAGTTGATAGATCCGCGCAAAGTTCTTAACTTGAAAATATGTTTGGGACGCAGAATCCCAAATTTCCTTTGCCATGTTTTAAGAACAGAAAACCCCTACTAATTGAGGGCTCTATTGAATTAAGGAGCCATGACATCATTGTTAGATTCTCTTCTTCCCATTTATCATAGGTTGGAGTGTTAGGAGTAGTAGGCTCAACGACTTGACCATTGATGTACCCAAGCTTTCCTCTACCACCAATATACATTCGTGTTGATTGAGACCATTCCAAATAATTTTTCCCATCAAGTTTTACAAATGTGATTTGTGCTCCAAGATTGTCGCCTTGGATACCCACAGATGACTGAGCTGTCGAATTTCCTTGGACCATGCTAGATGATTCCACTTCTGACATCTTAAACAACACATATAACTATTATGTAGAGTAGATTTCCAATAAAAAATACCCACAAAGGCTGTAGCAGCATCCAAGGCACCTCACACTTGTATTACATGGGGACACCAGGGGACATGGGGGGACACTTCAACAAAAACGTCCAAAAAAAATTCACACACGAAGAGAAGATACCAAAGTTCGTCGGAAGATGTCTAGAGGTAGAGAGTGGGCCTTGGCAACACTGAAAATATCTATGAATGTAGATCAGATTTTACATAACTCATACTGTGTATCAGACGTAATGTAACAAAAATGAGGTGACCGAATTGCTCACAACTCCCTCAAATCTCCACCAAACTTCACAAACTTAGTCTCAAATGGTAGATCACACAAAAATGGTATGCCCTCTTGTGATTGATGCAAGAGACAACATTTGATTTGATCAAATTGAGTCTTTTGCTTAAATTAGACCTTATTTTCGAACTGAGAGAAAACTGCTCAAAACACCCATTCCAAGCTTTAAAAAAATCGGAAAAAATTACGAAAAAATCCAGAATGGGATTTCGACCCATCTGCTGCCCTCGACCTATTCTGACAGTTGTACAACCAGGCTGACGTTAGTCCTGCTTCTGGCTTTTTTCCGGCGACACAATTTTCCTTCTCTTATGAACCTGCTCTGATATCAAGATGAAATTTAAATAGGGAGAAATTAGAGAGAAAGGAGAGAAACAAGAAGAAGAAAGGAAGAAAAGAGACTGGAGAAGGAAGGGGAGAGATCATAGATTGATTGATTCTCTCGTACGACCCTCCCTTTTATATTAGGTGGATTATATGAGTAAAATACCCATATACCCCTTAAACACATAAATAGTTATTACAAGTGTACCCTTATATCCATTACACGTCACATTCCAACAACTTGTAGAGTTGATTCCAGTTTGATCGTATACTTGGTACTTTATTTTGGAAGCTCACACCTGCGAAGGATTCAGCCAACTCACAGAACCTTTAATGGAAAGAAAAGTCCATTAGAAATAGGACTCTAATACTGCTGCTGCCAGTTGCATGGGATTCCTAGGAGAGTAATTTCATCCAATACCCATGAAAAGGAATCTCAGAGTCATTAGAATCTAATTTTCAAGGATATTCACTGATATCTCTAGATTCCCACGTAAAATCTCCCTAAATTGAGGAGTCCTATGGATATGGGACTCTGACTCTTCTAGTGTTGGTGCTAGATGAGAAATCCTTATGAAACAAAATTCCATACATGAATTTTCCAAATAGCCATAGGGTTCCCATTATTTAAGATTTGAAATCTTCCAAAAGGGAAGAGTCCTATGAGTTATGACTGTAAATTCTGCTGCCAGATTTGGTTTCCCACCTGATATTCGAACACACAACTTGGTCAATATTATTAGGAGTCCTAATGCCTTTAGGACTACTATTTCAGCCGCAGGTTCCAATTTAAATTCTCAAAGATTCCCATCACATACAAATACCAAAATACCCCCAAAATCTGTGATGAAGTGGGGGCAGGTTTGGAATTCATTCCTCAACCACTCATGAACAGGAAAAAAAGAAGGACTCCTTGGCTGCCGGAAGTTTGGAAATTGATAGGGGATGTTCTCAAGGGCTGTAGCTCATACTAGAGTGAAGCAAACAACAATAAAGGCTGACCAAATGAAGATTAAAGGGCTTAAGAACAAAGAAATGGTCGAGTAAAGTAAGTTGGTTGTGCTAAGTGAGGGGAGAACTTGGGAGAAATAGACAGCAAGCTTTAATAATGTTATATAAAAAAGGAAGAAGAAGAAGATAGGAAGAAGAAGAAGAATAGTACGAGGAAGAAGATAAAGGAATAAGGGATTGTAGGGAAATTACTAAAATGACAAGTAAAGTATTGAAAACAAAATGGAAGGAGAGAGAGGAAAACCTGTAAAATAGAAGATCTCCAATAAAAGATAGTCTAGGTATCCACCTAGGGTGCACAAAATCCCAAAGAAAGGAAAACCATTCCTGGTTTAGGTTCAGCCATACACACACATGCCAAAGTCTTCGTCCATGAGAGGGAGGAAAAACTAGAAAAGTCTCGTGTAATATCATCCATCCGTCCATCCATCCATTTCTAAATGTGTGGAGGGGTTTTATAATTCCTCTCCCATTCAGAAATTACAAAATGAGTCCTGAACATTATGAAATAAATAGACTTCTACTTAAAAGCAAAATTAACAATTAACCCCCCATTTAATAAAAGTTCAATTATCCCCCCTTACAACTTGTGCATGGAATGAAAAGAACCTAACAAACCAACTAATAATAAAATAAAAACTAAAATAAGGTAGTCTGCCAAGTGCCTATGGGCTGTCACATGTTCAAGAAAGTGGGAATCCCTACTTGAACCATAGCATGGGGCTGCCCCTCCTCCTCTGATAGAATGTACCTTCTCAAGACATGATGTCCACATCATTGGGTGGTCTACCAAGTGGCCGTGGGCCTCCTCCTTCCTCCAAGGATGACGCATCACCCATAGGCTCCCGTCTATCTCCTCGTGGGTTGTAGCACCTTAGCGCTTGTGTGAGTAGTATCCACCTCACCCTCCCTTTCCCTTTCTTCTTCTATTTCTCCAAGGTTTCGATTCCCTTTGGGTTTTTTACAAAAGCACTCTCTTTCTCCATTAATTCACATATTCTTTCCCTCCCAACTCTAAAAGATTCCCTAGTTTTCTCTGAAATCTCCATTAAAGGAATCTTGAGCTTTATGAAATTTAATGTTTTTATATAGAAAATCTTATTCCAATTGCATGAAATTTGAACTGTAGAACCCTAGTGCAAGTTGGAAAATATATGAAAATTTTCATAATTTTTGACGCATGACCAGGTTTTGGTAATTTCGTGGGTTCTACCAAGAAATTCCAGAATTGCCATTTGGGCTTCCTTTCCTTTCTTATTCTTTTATGTTCTATTTCATCGTAATCCCTTTCTTTAGTCCTATTTTAGATTTCTCTAAGTTTTGTGGCTATTTGAGTGTTCTAAGTTTCTTTCTTGATTTAATTTGCTTCTGCACTTTAACAATTGTTTGAGATCCTTGGAATATCCCACATCAAATTTTGGTATCATCCCTATTGTGCTGCATCAAGTATATGGCAGGAGAGGAATCGTTGGGTTTTTGAAAACATGGCCTTGGATGTGAAGACACTGCTGAATCAAAATGACCCTGCTACATACTTGGTTGTCTCACTTAAAACCTTTTTTCAGCTTTCCTTTGCATCAATGGATCTTTGACTGGGATCCAATTTTATATATGTAATTCGGCCCTGGCTAGTGGTGTAATTCTCCTGCATTCCAATCATCAATAAAATTATCTTTTACTGATAAAAAAACTGTTATAACACGTGATGAAGAAGCTGTCACTGACTGTTACTGCCCACAAAGGATGGAGGAGCTTCGCTTCTCCAACAGCTTTATTGTGGTTTTTCGAATGAGACTCTTGCTTCAATATGAAAATCTAACTGATTTGGTTGGATTTTGCCTATAAGTATAAATCAGAAGAGGAATTTCTGACATGGAAAGCATGTCATTCGAGGACCTGAGGTCCCTAATTAAATTTCAACCAAATGATGAGTTGGTCTGGTCAAGATGGAAAGCTGTACAACTTTCCACACTTCTGGATGTTTTCTGCTATTTAACTTTCAACCAAACATACTAAAATCTTTTTTTAAGTAGTTCCAGATCACTGAAGGAAGAAAAGTGCAGTTTTCTATATCTTAGTTGTGAGGTTCAGCACTTATTTGATGGAATCATATTTATAAGAGCAGATTGTTAGATCTGGACATGGAGAAACTTACACATGGCTTGTGATGATTGATCGATTAAGAAGCAAATTTGGGCCAATTGATTATATGCAGTACCTGACTCTCAATACTTACGTGGACAGATCTACAACTATGCCACTAGAGCAGGGATTGTTGACTATGTTGGGATCTAGGCCAAGTTATCATAGATCTGGACTTGAGCAACAGATACAAGATGATGAGATGGTTTCTGTTTGGGTGTGGTTTGTTTAAAATTCTGATAAGATTGCCCTTCAAATTGAAGGGAACTGAAATGGAAGAAAATAATGATAAGAAAAAAAGATTTACAGCAGAAAATAAGAAGAAATAATAATAAAGGGAAGTAGAAAACTGACCAAGTGTTTCATCACCATAGGAGCACCAATTGTAATAATCATTTTTAACAAAAATGAAGAAAATAGTGATTGCATGGCCTAATATAAGTTGTTGGTTGTCCAGCTCCGTTTTCCCTTATTAGACTCGAAACTAAAATTAGAATAGAGTGACCTTTGACTTGGGTTCCTATTGCATCCAAACAGCCAACTAAATTAGACCCAACAAAGACTCAAATTTTCCCAATTACAAGATAAACCCAATTTGACGCAATTAGCACAAACTGAAATTACAAAAATGCCTCTGTTAAAGAGAACCAACTAAACTAATCAGATTAAGTCCAAAGGGAATTATGATGCTGTTGCCCTCCCTTTTGTATGATCCCAAAGGGGCCAAATGGGTTGGTTGGACCATTAGACCTTTGTGGGGTCCAAGGTCAAGTGACCCCCTTTCCTTGCTCTTCATCTGTGGTTTTTGAAGTGGTTTGCTGTTCTATAACCAGCTGAATGCCATTGCATCACAGCCTCTGGTAATGCTGGCCTGAAAAATAACAATCTATGACAGTAATTTTGTTAAAGTTCATAGAATGCTCCGGTGATTGCTCTCTAACATTTGTATTGCCCAGTATGAAACAAGCTGATGGTGACGAAGTTCAACATCTGGTTGACCCAAATTGCAGTTTAGTGGCCAAAGCTTTTTTTAAGTAAATGTTCTGCAAACTCTTGTTGAATACCTTACCAAAATTTCCCCACATTTTGACATACTCTGCAAATTAATATAATGCTTGTGACTTAAATTTTTAGAATGAATATATATGTAAGTTTTTGTTGGCCGAGTTGAATTAAATTCAGAAAATAAATGAGTTTATTCTTTGACTGTGTTGCAGTTGAACTTCCTGTCTCTAGGAAGATTCTGATATCACTAATCTGAGTCAATTGGTTTATTGTATTTCCTTTTTTGTATAATTTGAAACTGTAGATTTCTTCAGTGGAAGATATGCAATTACAAATCAGTGACTTAAAACTGGACTGCACGGTTCAGTTACTATAAAAGCCATCAATAGCTAGAGCCATATGATCTGGTTCTGGTCTAACTGCTCTGACCTTCTGAGATTTCAAAAAGTCAGAACTGTCCAAATCGTTGAACCATGAGAACCAATTCGACAGTTCCAAAAAGCTTAACGGTTTGATCATATTTAGTTTAGGCCATAAAAACTCTTAAAAACTAGATTAAAACTCATTTCTTAGCTTTTCTTACAGCCAGGCATTCCGATTTTTAGAGAAAGGGGCTAGGGTTCAAGCGTTTGGTGAAACAAGTCTTCTTCGATTTGCAATGTAATCTACACTCTCCAATCATTTAAAAAAAAAGTTTTTTGGGTTGTCTTCGATTCGTTGCGGCGAGGTTGGGAAGATCTACACAATAATTGATATGTTACACACACGTGCACACTCTAAAATAAAATATCTTCCCTTTTTTTTGGTGTTAAAAGGAGCATTAGTTGATTTTAATCTTACATTAAGAAATGCCCCCTCAAATGAGGAGCTCCTCACTGTATTGTTATCATGCAAAACAAGCTTATTTTTATTCTTTACCCAATTTAAATAATTCAATTAACCATATTAACGGCATCACATTTTAAACATTTGAAATTGAGTGGTTTGAGCTCTGGTTCATTTTACAAACATTGCTAGGAATTTATCTAGTTTGTTTTAATTTAAGATGTTTGCTGTATAATGCAGTCATGACCTCATCTTTGTTCTACAAATATTGGTAGGAATGTGCATTTTTGTGTTTAAATTTAATATGAATGATTGGTGTATATTGCAGTCAAAGAAATCGAAACGAAGACTTAGACAGCCGGCTCTTGTCCATCCTGCTTATGCCAAAGTGATGAAGAAGCTTAACTTCTGTGGTTAAAATATTTGGAGCCCTCTTACATGCCTGCCAATTCCTGGTATGAAGAGCAAAATGTCGTTCTTTTGACATTTATCAGTGCCTTCTGTTTTTGCCCTCATTTCTGGATTTTCCATGTAAAACCTGCAAGGTTCTGAGGATGATTTTGATTCTACCAACTGCTTCCTTTTTGCTGGCGGATTTTTACAGACCAGTGACAAATGCGGTAACTTGTGCTTTGGCATTTTGTCACCACATACTAAATTGTGTTTCCATACGAATGTGAAACACAGAAGGGTAGGTAACATTTGACTACCAAAACACACACACAAGCACAAGATGGCTGTCATATCTGCTATTGACTGGTGGGTTCCTCAGATTCAATTAAGAAATTGGACCTTAAAGCATCTATTGTGATGGGGAAGATCAATATAGATTTGTAGTGAATGTAGCCAAGACTCATCCGCGAATAGCAGATACCTTTCCAGATGGGATTGCAACCCAAAATCCACGGCAATGAATCAGTCCCAACAATTCGTATAATGAGCATTGTTTTTGAGTATTTTGCTTGCTTATTCTATATTTTTACTTGCTTTTAGGGTGCCACATCCATGTAGCAATTCATAAATTGAATCATGTCGTGATGCTAACATCATATGTAGAAAGGTTTATAATTAGATCATTAGGATGGTTCAGTTCTATGTGTTTACTCCACTATGGCTTATCTTTTGGTAGTGTTATCTATTGGGACCCAAGTGGTTCAGGTAAGATGCAACCAGTACAAGCCAGGTGTATCACTTGCGTAACAGTGGAACTGGAACCTGTGACTTCAAATCTCTGGAGGAGGAACCTCTAGGTTTTAAATGACAGAGTTGGATTGGTGGTGCAATTACACATTTTAGCGTTTGTTAATGAGTTCTCATGTGATATTCTCCTAGAGGCAGTTGTAAATGACAGGCAAGAATGCTTTTATTCCATGCCTTTTTGTGGCTGGTCATGAGACCTACGTTGTGAAAACCTCAAAATCCATTGGCAAAAATTTGTTATCCTACACTTTTAACTGAACGTTAACAATCTGGAGAGGATTATGTGGGATTGGCAAAGGGATCGCTGATCAGGCGCCATTTTACTTAATACATTGATTATGGTATGAAAAAAAAAAAAAAAAATAAGATTGTAGCCATGTATTGTAACGTGAAGGGGTACCCTGAGCTGCATGGTACCCGGTGGAATGAATGAATGAATGATTTTAGGAATTTGTTCAGGTTAAGGGCAGCTAGGATGCTCGATATGCAAGGGAAATTGGTTCAAATTTTAGGCTTTACTTTTATAAGTGAGAAGCCTTTCAAGCCAAAGTAAGTTACTACCACTAGGCCATATATCCAAGCCTTTCCACAGCATTGTTTACCCACCAACACGGAACGGAGTTGCAGAGGATCCTCTCTCTATAAACACACGCCCTTCCTGCAAACCTTCCTCGCCACTAGTCCTTCATGGGCCTGGAGAGGCGTTCTTAGTGACCTGGACGTTTTGGTGCAGGCCTTATTTTGCAGGACCATTTTGCAGGACCAGTTTAACAATCTGGAGAGGATTGCAAGCCAACTGTACTTATTTCACATAAAAAAGGTTATGTCAAGACAAGAGTACCCTGAGATGGGCATCCACCACGTTGAGGATGGGAGGATTGAACGTTATTTTCCATCGGATTTCTATGTTTATACATATTGGTAGCAAAGACCCATTTGGATAACACATTGAATTCCAATTTCGAAGTTCATTTTTCGGTTTTTATTTGGATTGCTTCTTAGACTGTCTATAGTGTCTTGCTCGTTTATTGGTTTTTTATTTTTATTTTTATGTTTAATGTGTTATCCTCAAAAGAGTTTAATAGGATTCTTTTAATTAAAGAAAAAAAAAGGAAAAATGAAAAAGAAAGAGTGATGGGTTTTTCATTATTCTCTATACATTTTTACTGCTTTTTCTTTTTTTTCTTTCCCCATTTTAGAGTGGGGGGCTATTCTCCGACTTGATTGCTCTCATTATGTTCGGGTTTTGGTAGAATTTGTGTTGGAAGGTTATAATCAATAGCGATAAACGAGGAGGCCATCTCATAATGATCAACAACAATAAGTAGGTTTACCCATTTTCCCTTCTCTTCTCTCTTGTTTCTTCCACATGTCTTTTCTCAGTTCCCCCTTCTTCTCTTTTCTCCTCAATGATTTGCAGTCAATAGCATTCCCATTTTTCTTTGATTTTGTTTCTGGGTAGGGCTTCATATCTGGTATACAATCTTGATCTGGTATGCACCTCATTTTTTTTCCCGCTGAATTACGAACCCAAGTGTCCTCACCTATCCACTGCTGATTTTGATCTTGTTCTCCGTAGAACTCATGTTGTCGATTGCTTGATTTTTGTGTCAAAACTAAGTGTAAAAAGCAGGAGAGGCTTAAGGAAGATGGCTGAGTTTGGGGATGAGAACGGAGGACTCGACCATTTGAATTGGTTTTCCCAAATTTAATGAAATATTTAGGCTGCGTTTGGCAGCCACCTATATTCCATATCAATCTTCATATTACCATGTGGAACGGAACGTAAACCTTAACATTCTAATAAACATGCAACAGAATTACTAAGACATTATCCATTCCATTTATCTAGACATTCCCATTTTAACATGCTTCCTCAAGTAAAGGGAGTACAAAAGTTTGTCCGCAACTGAGTTTAGTCATGGACTCAATTCATTCATGGGCCTGATTCAATCACTGCTCACTAGGCTTGTGGACATCGGGGATTTTGCACCCCTTTCCACTCTTGCCTCGCTGTAGATCACGGGCATATGAACGAACTTTGAGAGTAACCACCAACCCAATTATTTGGCAGAGTTGGACTCCGGATTTCCCTCTGGGGAAAAAGGCATGTGAGGGTACTTCTCATCCCTAGATCTTGACTTTGTACTTGGTCTAGTTTACAGAAGGCTTGGGTAAGCCATTAAGTTGTGGTTGGGGAAGGGTTTAGGCACCCCAACACACCCTCCCTTCTAAGGAGGTTCCTCCTTGCCTAGGACACCTTAGGTTTACACCTTAGCACACTAGGTTTAACATTTGGCATATGCTACCTTTATTAAACATCAATAACGTAAGAAGTCGTTCAATTTTGTACCAGACAAACAATTGTCTAGATGGACAGATGAGGATGCCTGGACAGACAGTTGTTCTAGTCAAGACATCTGTCCGTCTTATACTGTTCAACTTGTGCACTAGACGAACAGTTATCTCGACGGACATCTGTGGGTGCCCAGACAGAGAATTGCTCAGCTCAGGGCATCTGGCTATCCTATGCTATTTGATGGTGCCGGAATTCGGCTCACCAAGATGTTCCTTTGGTTGTTCACGTCTAGACTCCCCGGTTCACATTTACCTGCAAACAGATGGTGAAGAGCACCGGTGTGGTGCTAGCCTCCACCCCTTCGACGATCAAGTCAGTTTTCTCCGACTGATCAAATTCTCTGCTATTTTTGTGTCCTTACCTTTCTCTGGGCTAATGCCCTCCTTTATATGGGTGTTTGTTAAACAGTTAGGAAATCGGGGGCCCAGGTCCCACACGATGGTATGATCTGTGTTAGGAATATTCTTGAGTTTGTTAGGGAGATGTGGGCATGGACCATACGTGGCGACACAGGGTCTGTCATAATTTCTAGCCATCCTCCGTTCATGATTACTTTGCTTTCTCAACGCTAGTCGGTCGAGGTTTTGGGCTCGGTTAATAGTTTGACGCTCTGGCAAACCTTTGGCGTTAGATCGATGCTTGCAAGGCTCGGTCTACTACGGCTTTGGGTGTCCTTGATTGCTTGGTCAGTACGTGCCCCTGGTGATGTTTGTAGCTCTGATCGGTATTTATGGTTCATGTTGAACTTGCCCCCAGGTCGATGATAAGGATTGAGCCATGAATGGCCTAGGTTGGTTGGACCGTTCAGTTTATCATCTCGAGCCAAATATACCACCATCATCTGCCCCCTCATTCCCTAGCCCATTGTTCTACTCGGGCATTGGGAATTTGAAAGGTTTCTCAAGATGCTTGGTGCACTACTATTTTAGTTTTTTCTTTATTAAGCCTTGCATCGTCATTAAATCTTCTGTACAGCCCGTCACGTTCATAGTCATTTTTCTTCGATTGATGCACCCATCTAACGACGTGGGTCATTTTAGGTGATCTGACGGTTGGGGAATGACTTGTCCTGCCTATAAGTATGGCTTGGGTTCTGCATTCGCTTTATCATTGTGAATTTTAGATTACTTCCGTCTTCGGTCTTGCGATTGGGTTAAGTTTGAGAGGAATTCGTCATTTGCCCACTAGAAGTACATTCTTCCTTTTTTTTTTTCGTTTCATTTTAATTTTCCTTCTCCTCTCTCTTTCTGTTTCCTTCAGACTGACTCTGGACCATTCTAGTGCCCCTTTGGGTTTTCACCTTGCTTGTCTGTGCTTTTTTCTTGGAGTGCGACAGTATCGTCTTAACCTAAGCACTCTTCTTGTTGACCTTTCTTTTCTGGACCAAGTTTTTAATGAAATCCTTAGGGTCCTCAGCCCTTCGGTTGGTGTTATCTACGCTCTCGGTCGGGTGAACATTGACTCTGAGTCTTCCGAGTCCGTTATGGCTTTAGACCATAACCTTGTCAGGGCGGACCCCTTAGGGTCAGCTCAACCTTCAAAGCCACTTAGGTGATCATGTTTTGCTGACCTCCCGTATGTTACTGAGGGGGTCTCCTCCACCATGTCCGACACCTATCTTAAGGACCTACGTCGTATTTTTTAAATTCCTCTATCGGTCAAGTTGAGGGTCCTCGAGTGGGCTTGTGCCTATCACCCTAATGAGTCATCCGTTTATGGGCAAGCACTAGAAGTAGGGTTTCATTTTCCAATTCCTTTGTTCGTTCATCAACTATAGTCTCATCTTAATCTTGCCCCTAGTCAACTCATGACCAATGGGTAGAGGATCCTGATCGCCTGCATGGTGCTATAGCCTACTTGTAGTTGCAGTTGGGATCCTTTAACAATTATCAAGTTTCTTTACTGCTACAAGGCAGTAGAACTCTATTCGGGTTGGTGATATTTCACCGCTCGGACACCCGACCGAGCGTTAATCACTGGTCTCCCAACTTCGAATAGGGGTTGGAAGAAGAGATTTTTTTTTGTTTTCGGAGATGGATGGGAGTCTTACTCCTGGGAAACGCCAACTGAGTGTGTTTTCAGTGTCCCCAAGATATGAGACATCCTCGTCGATCAGGTGATTTTCTTGTAGCTTTCTCTTTCCTCTATATTTTTCTTAGTCTCAATCGGACTAACTCTTGATCTTGCTACTTTTTTTAGTTTTGGCTGAATCGCCTTATCCAAGGTGGAGCTATCTTGGTTGGATCGCTTTTTCACTCATACTGTTAGGGATTTCTCGCTTTTGGTAAATCTCGAGTCCCTATCGTTGTATTTGTTCAGTTTTGAGCCCCCCTCGACCGAGCCTCCCAAAAGTGTTGCCTGACCCTCAGGTTAAACCATCTGTATTTCCTTTGCCTGACCCTCAGTTGGCCATTTTTTTGACATCTACTTATTTTCAGATATGTCTACTCAATCACCTAAGGGAGCCTTATCGAGGGTCTCGGCGAAGGGTTCTACGTTGAATACCAATCAACGCCTTTGGTTCAGCCAACAACACTTGACCAAGAAGAGTGAAACCGACAAGGCATCAACCATCATTAGCACTATTTCCCCTCCCACGACTTGTAGACTTGGAGGCATGGCTTAACACTCTGCTTGATTTTTTTGATTGTGTCGCTGACCTCCCGCAGTTCGTCCCTAGTGGGAGCACTGACAAGGGCAAGGAGATGGCCCCTCCTTCTTTCATCCTAGATGTTGACTGTGTTGTTGATCACCTTCGCCCGGTCCTCTCTAACAAGGACTTGGAAAATTTCAGAAGCACTTCCTCTAGTGCCCGGTGAAGAGCACTCTCTTCAACCTAGGAAAAGTATGTGTAGACATTGTTGGTCATCTCGTATATCTTTATTATGTTTTCTTTCTACTGATTAGTTTTATTTCCTAATTTGTAGGTCTTGACGAGGGTTGCTGCTATGTTGAGCCATCAACTCATCTCGGAGGTCTACTTCGGTGAGCTTTAAAAGAAGCTTGCTGAGGTTGATACTAATTGGTCTACCCTTGCGAGGAAACTTGCTGAGATGGAGAACATCTTACAGGGGACCGAGGCAACGTTGGTTGAGACACGTGACTAACTTGAGGGTGAAAGGGCCGGGGTGACAGTATTGTAAAGGTCGCTTGATGATCTGAATGGGACTTGGGAAGCCGAGAAGGAGAAGGCTATGGAGACTGCGCTCACGACTTTTAGGCAATTTGAGGCGTTCGATGACATCACTTCAGAGTTCTACATAAGTGGGTTAAGACCCTTCGTCGTAAAGTCCTCCAATAATACCCCTCCCTGGATTTGTTTGTGTTTCGTGCAGACGAAGAGTCTGACTTGGCTGGTCCTGAGGTTGATCAAGCAAACACTAAGTCAGAGACAGATGATGTCGCCTTGTAAACAAGACAGGGAGATCCTTTTTTTTTGTAGGTCGAGGGCCACTTTTTGTTTATTTTTATAGGTCGAGGGCCATTTTTTTATGTGTGTGGGCCGAGGCCCCTTTTGTAAATATACTTTGTTTAATGAATTTCCTCTTTCTTTCATATCGGCTCCCATGCTTGCGTTGCACGAATTTCCTTTTTCTAGTATTGGATTCTAATTGTAGGTCGGGGGGTTATTTTTTCAAACTTATCCATTTTCATGGTTTGCCCGTCTTTCCAACGCTCGAAACTCATTTGTAGATCGAGGCTTGTTCTTCCAGATTTAGTCATTTTCATGGTTTTTTCGTATTTCCAACACTTGGAACTTGTTTGTAGATTGATGGTCGCTCTTCCGGACTTAACCATTTTCATGATTTGTCCGTCTTTCTGACGCTTGACATTCATTTGTAGACCGATGGTCATTTTTTTAGACTTAGCCATTTTCATGGTTAGTTCATCCTTTTGAAGCTCGACATTCGTTTGTAGATCAAGGGTCGTTCTTTTGGACTTAACCATTTTCATGGTTTGTTCATCTTTTCGATGCTCGACACTCGTTTATAGATCCATGGTAGTTCTTTTGGACTTAGCCATTTTCATGGTTTGTCCATCCCTCTGATGATTGGTATTTGTTTGTAGATCGAGTGTCGTTTTTCCGAACTTAGCCATTTTCATGGTTAGTCCATCCTTTCGATGTTCGGCATTCGTTTGTAGATTGATGGTCATTTTTTTGGACTCAGCTATTTTCATGGTTTGTCCGTCTTTTTGATGCTCGACACTAGTTTGTAGATTGAGGGTCAATTTTTTAGACTTATCCATTTTCATGGTTAGTCCACCCTTTTGACACTCGGTATTCGTTTGTAGATCGAGGGTCGTTCTTCTAAACTAAGCCATTTTCATGGTTTGTCTATCTTTCTAATGCTCGACACTCATTTGTAGATCGAGGTCGTTCTTCCAGACTTAGCCATTTTCATGGTTTATCTGTCCTTCCAACTCTCGGCATTCATTTGTAGATCAGGGGTCTTTCTTCTAGACTTAGCCATTTTCATGGTTTAGCCGTCTTTCTGATGCTCGGTATTCATTTATAGATCGATGGCCGTTCTTCTAGACTTGGCCATTTTCATGGTTTTTCCATCTTTCCGATGCTTGGCACTCATCTGTAGATCGAGGTTTGTTTTTTCGGACTTAACCATTTTCATGGTTTGTCAGTCCCTTCGATGCTCGGCATTCGTTTATAAATCGAGGGTCATTCTTTCAGACTTAGCCATTTTCATGGTAAATCTGTCCTTTCGACACTTGACATTCGTTTATAGATCGATGGTCGTTCTTTCGGACTTAGCCATTTTCATGGTTAGTCTGTCATTCCGATACTCGGCATTCGTTTGTAGATCGAGAGTCGTTCTTTCAAACTTAGCCATTTTCATTGTTTGTCTATCTTTCCAACACTTGACACTCGTTTCTAGATCGAGGGTCGTTCTTCTAGACTTAGCCATTTTCATGGTTTGTACAACACTCGACATTCATTTGTACTATAGACATTAGCAAAAATAAGAATTTTATTATTTCATAATTCGTATTACATGTTTACTGGTAGTACCTTTTTAGATGTTCAACATTCTATGGCCGGGGCAGAGGCTTTCCCTCTAGGGTCTCCAAGTAGTAGGTACTCGCTTGAGGGGATCTCGTTACCTGGTATGGGCCTTCCCAATTTGGACGCAGCTTACTGTCATTCGGGAGTTGGGTCGCTATACTTACCTTACTAGGATCAGTTCTCCATTGTTGAATTCCCTCGGTCAAACCTTTGCATTATAATATTTCATCATTCTCTGCAAGTATGCTTCTACTCAGAGTGAAACTTTAATTATTTTTTTATTCCACGAGGTCCAGATTTAATCGCAACTCTTTTTCCGTCTGTTCGGTATCTGGTTGTTGGATTTTGAGACTTATCAATCTGAACTCCACGGGTATGACCGCTCCGCTCCCTAAGGCTAAGGCAAAGGGTGTCTCTTTGGTGAGGGTTCGTGGAGTAGTCTTATACGCCTATAGGACCCCGGACAATTCTTTCAGCCATAGTCCCTTTAATGCTTTAAGTATTGTTTTGATCATCTTCAGTATCGTTCTATTGGTAATCTCTACTTGACCATTGGCCTAGGGGTGCGCTGGGGATTAGAAGTGGTTCTTGATACCCAATTGGGACTCGGAAGTGCCGGTTGTCGAACTGCTTTCTATTGTTTGTGGCTAATACTTGTGGTATACCAAATCGACATACTATGGACTTCCAGATGAAATTCCGTATGTTCCCCTCAGTAATGATGGCAAATGCCTCGGCCTCGACCCATTTGGTGAAATAGTTGACGACTACTACCAAGAATTTCTTCTGCCTTTTGGCTAAAGGGAAGGGACTCATTATGTCTATTCCTCATTAGGTGAACAACCATTGTACAATCATGGGAGTAAGCTCCTTGGCCGGTTGCTGCTGGATGTTTGCAAACCTCTGGTATCTATCACACTTTTGAACATAGTCCACAATGTTTGCTTATATGGTTGGCTAATAGTATCCTGCTCGGACAAGTTTGTGCACTAGGGCTTGGCTGGTCGAATGATTTCTGCATATTTCCTCATGGATCTCCCTTATAGCGTAGTTTGCCTTTGAAGGCGACAAACACCTCAGGTATGGCATGGTGAGGCTTCACTTGTAGAGTGTGCCCTCTATCAGGGTGTAACGTTTGGCCCTAAATTTAACCTTCCTGACTTCTTTCTTGCCCTATGGGAGCTTACCTGTTTTGAGGAACTGTATGATTGGGGTGGTTCAATCGTTTTCCGCTTCCATTATCCAAATTCCCTCAATCGTCGTATCTTGTGTGTTTAGTTAGGTGAAGTGTTCCACTAGCAGTTGACTACTTTCAATGTTATTTGTCGTCTGATGCCAGCCAGGCCAGTCGGTTGGCATGCTCATTTTGATTTCTAGGGATATGCCCAATTTCAAACTTACCGAATTAGGGTATGATATTCTTTTCCCTGGTCAGGTATGCCTGAATCTATCATCTTTGGCTTCATATTCGCCTGTCACCTATCCTTCTACCAGTTTGGAATTTGTGTAGATAATGATTTGTTTAGCCTTGGCCTCTCGTGCCGCACTTAAGCCAAAAATTAGCACTTCATACTCTGCTTCATTGTTCGTGGCCTTGAATTCAAGTTGTATTGCATATTTGATCTCAATTCCCTCCAGGGTAGTCAATAGTAAGCTTGCTCACTGATTGAGCTGGTCAAGGATCCATCCACATGCAAGGTCCAGCTTGCTTCCAGTGGGGCTCCCTCGTCCTCTTGCTCGAGTGAGGTTAATTTCACGAGGAAGTCTGCCAACACTTGCCCCTCTATTACAGTTCTCAGATGGTACTGAATGTCGAACTCACCAAGTTTTACTACTCATTTGACTAGTTTTCCCGAGACTTTTGGCTTTTGCAACATCGCTTTTAATGGTTGGTCAGTAAACAGCACCACAGTATGGGCTTGGAAAAATGATTTTAGCCTCCTCGCCATGGTCACAAGCATGTAGGCCAATTTCTCCATCGGTGGCTACGTGGCTACTTCAACTCAACACCATGGAGGGCTAACATAATACACTTGTCTCTGGATGAGCTTCTCATCTTAGATTTGGATAGAGATCACAACTGCCTCAGATACTGCCAGGTATAGGTACATACTCTCTCTCTATGGTTCTATTGAGACAAGGTAGACTTGCTAAATGTTCTTTCATAACTTGGAACACTTGATTGCACTCCTCGGTCCACTCAAATGCTTTTTTTAAGAGAGGAAAGAATGGAAGACACTTATCTGTGGATCTGAAGATGAATCGGGTTAAAGCAACAACTCGTTTAGCTAACCGTTGTACCTCATTGGTCGTACACGGGGGCTTCATATCTAGGATGTCCTTGACTTTTAAGGATTGGCTTTAATCCCCTTGTGGGAGACCATGAAGCCAATAAACTTTCCCGATGACACCCCGAAGGCACACTTGGCTGGGTTGAGCTTCATCTGGTACTTTTTCAATGTGCCGAGGGTCTCCCTCAGGTCAGCTAAATGTTTCTCAACTTCTAAACTTTTCACCAGCATGTTGTCTATGTAAACTTCCACATTCCTCCCAATATGAGCTTCGAACACTCGGTTTACCAATCTCTGATATGTGGCCCCTGCATTCTTCAGCCTAAATGATATGACCTTGTAGCAGTATATCTCTTTGTCAGTTATGAACAACATTTTCTCTTGGTCTAGTTCATGCATTTGAATTTGGTTATATCTTGAGAAGGCATCCATGAAACTAAGCAATGCATGCCCTAAGGTAGAGTCGACCAACAAGTCTATCATGGGGAGTGGAAAGCTATCCTTGTGACACATCTTATTGAGGTTAGTGAAGTCTACACACATCCTCTACTTTCCGTTACTCTTCTTAACCAGGACTACATTAGCTATCTAGTCAGAGTTGGTGACTTCCCGTATGAACCCAACCCTCAACAGTTTGTCTACCTCTTTGGTAATGGCTTTGTTTCTATCAGCGGCAAAGATTCTCTTCTTTTGTCGAATTGGTATGTATGATGGCATAAACATGTTGAATGCCAAGGTTAATTCTCTGGTAAAAATGTTCGGTAAGCTGGGTAATATGAATTCTATTTCTAGTCTTGTATTGAGTTGTGATTGTTGTGGAGGAGCTCACATGAGTTCTGATTATATGCAGGTAGAGCAAGCCCAATTTGTGTTTAACTTTAATAGACAGCAACAGCAGAACAACCTTTATTCCAACATATACAACCTAGGTTAGAGGAACCATCCCAACTTTTCATGGAAAGATCAAGGTAATCAAAGTAGCAATTCTAGTCCTTTCCATCTCTTGGTTTCCAACCAAGACCATCACAACCTGAAAGTAAGTAGCCTTGGGAGATAGCCATTGAGAAGTTAGCCAATGCCAGTTCAGAGAGATTTGAGAGACTGGAAGCAAAAGTTGACCAGTTGACGAGTTCCAACAGAAATGTAGAGGTGCAATTGGGGCAGTTAACCAATTCCATCAATTCAGATAGGAATAACTGTAGAATGCAAAACCTTTGCTATGGTTATTTTTTTTTTTTCATACCTGTTGAGCTGAGCGTTCCCTTTATTTATAGGCTCAAGTATAGGCATATTAGGTAAGATTCTGCCTGAATCTTCCCGTGTTGATCATGACCACTTCCCTTATTTTCTGTTGGTGCAAATTTGATTTTTCCGTTTTAGTCTGTTAAGGTTGTGGCTTTCTCCTATTTTTTCTCTTCTCAATCTGTTAGGTCAGCTATAGAGAATATTCTTTGGGTAACAATTTCTGGATTGTTCTTATCTCAAAATATAGAAGGTGAGACTCATATTTTCCCTACATAGTCGAGATCCTCCGTGATCTTTGGCTCCAGATAGCTGGGGGAGTAGTGGCTTCCCTTTCTTGGTGTTTGGATACTTGGGATCCAAGTCACACCCCAAGAGTCATCCTAGGGATTTTGAGGTGTCACGGGGATTTCTAAGTGTCGGGCATTAGAGGGGAGTGATGGCCCGATAGAACGTCTCAGCTCTTTTATAAATCTCGATGTCGAAAAGTCGTTGACTAGCAGAACCTTTCTTAAGTGGCCTAACTATCCTTCGGGTTGCTATCATGAAGCATCGGCATGTTTCCTTAATAAGGACCCCTCGGGTTAGTTTCTTTAGGGTCAGGGTTTTCTGGGTTATATGGTCTTGGTATTTTTTCCCTATCACATCTATTTCAGATAAATTCAAAGCATGAATCCTGAGGGGATATCTATTCACAAAGGTAGATTCAATGCCTGCAAGCGATTTAAAGATGTGCATGTATATAGTATCACAACGTCCCAGTGCTCTAGCAGTTGAGGCATATGTCTTCCATTGGGCAAACCCAAGGTCAATTCCCTAAAGAGGGGGATGGGGTGAGCAGTTCACAGTGCGCAATGGAAGTCGCATGCTTGGGTTGGATTGGGTTAGGTGGCGAGGGTAGGGTTGGGTTAGGGGACGGGGTGAGATGAGCAGATGCTAATGTAGACCCTAGAGGTTAGGAAGGGAGCTAAAATAACACATGTCAATATTTGATTGATGCTCGCAAGCACATCCTTATTCTAAAATTTGTACTAATAGCCATCCCATGTTATCTTTATATTGGTGCCCGACCGACATTACATTTGTTCACATGTGACACATGTATTGAAAAATTGTCACTCATCAACGGGAGTCTTAGGGGCTGTTTGGTTTGGATTCTAGGCCATATTAGAGGTGTTTGGTTCGGATTCTAGAATTTGATTTTACATAATTAGAATCAAAATCAGGGCCAAATTAGAATCACTCTTTCGACTGATTCTGCATTATGACAGGAAAAAAAAATAAAAGGAGTTTACCCAAATCAACTTGTTTACTCTTTTTCACCTACAATACTAACAACAAAACACACGCAATATTCATGGAATCTAATGGTTAAAATACTATGTAAAATCAACTTCCAAAAATAGGTAACCAAATGGGATTATGGATTCTCATAATTAGATTTTGGAATTGAATTGTGAGAATCGAAAATCAAAATCAATAATCTGATTCTAAAATCCGAACCAAGCAACCCCTTAGTGCATGATGAGCATTTTATAAAGGAAGCAAGTGTTTTGTACAGGATTTGTTGTCCCTAATGGTGTCTTGGACACTAGGCAATGACACAAGGAATAAAATGGGCGGAAATTTGAAATGTCATCTAAGTCACCAAGCTATGCGAGTACTTCAACTATTCATTGGGACTACCTAAGAGCTAATTTGGGGGCGTCATGACATTTTTATTTTTATAAAATACATTAAATTTTTAAAAAATAATAAGAAGAAGAATTTCATACAATATTTTGGAGCAAGTAAAATCCATTATATGATAAATAAGAACATTTTCTAATACCATAAATAAAAAATCTAATATATAATATACAAACTACTTATAGTCTAATACCATAGAAAGGTAGACGTAATTAAATTCTGAATTCTAAAGTCTAAACTAAAGTAAACATACTACCATTAGAAAGAAAAAAAATTACCATTAGTATTAATATATTGAAAATCTAATGTAAATCTTTTCAAAACAAAAACAAAATACAATCTAATCTACAAGGCCTAGGCTTATATAATTAAAATCTACAATTAAAGTTTCATCTTCTTAACAC
>JAOXJP010240829.1:0-15559 GCA_025762735.1 Platanus orientalis | reverse complement strand
TTAATATAAATTACCCCCCCCCCCCCCCCCCCCCCCAAAAAAAAAAAAAAAAAAAAAAAAAAAAAAACAAACCACACAGAAATAAGATCTTCAAATAAAAGTTTAATTTTGCTTCATATAAACCTCAACCTCGGCACCAAGTTGAATTTCACAACCCTTAATTCCTGTATAGCAGAGACTCTCAAATTACAGCATAACAATGTCCTTCTCAAAATTAGACGGGGATCAAGATGAGTGGTACTCCATGGAGGCTGCAATTTACTGTCCTTTCCTTCTTGGTTATTGTTAAAAACTACTAATGCATCCTTCCTGCGCAACATCATGACAATATATCAAATTTCATGCATGAGGTAAATTTTTTTATATATAAAAAAATATATTAAAAGAATAGAGAGAGAGAGAGAGAGAGAGAGAGAGAGAGAGAGAGAGAGAGAGAGAGAGAGAGAGAGAGGTGTCAACATACCATTCTTTCTTATTGGACCTTTCAGTTGAAATATCAGAAGGAGCCACCCAACTGCCAAAACAACAGAACAAGAGATGGAAAATCAGTTCAGCAATAAATCAGGAAAACAACACACAAGTCAAATCATTGCTTCACTAAATACTGTAATTTCATACTTAATCATAATTCATCAAAATGCTGCACATGAAGAACACATATTGTAACCAGTGGTGCTCCACCTAGGAGATTCTATAGCCTGAATGATGATTTTAACCACAATAAATAGACAATTAACCAGAAGAGATCATTTACCAGATGCTTGGGATCACTTAAAAGGCCGATTTCGAGCTACTATAAATCTAAGAGGTGTCCCACAAATTAGATGGCTCACAGTGTGCTATACATGGCAGAGGTTGATTGAGGAAGTAACAAAATTCATACTTAGAAACATACAAGTAATGCCTCGAAACAAAAAACCATTTAATACGAGGTTGATACGGACATTGGTGCTCACATGAGGCCCACATGTGCTTTGATGGACAGCTATGGAGGCCCACCTTTTTGGCACACTAGTACACTTTAGCGTCTTGTTTTGAGTTGTATTAGGACTTGGTTTTAGTTATTTGGATTATTAGTTGCTGTTTTAATTAGAATAGAATGGGGAAGTCTTTCTTTTATTGATTTGGAGTGTTTATGTCAAGTCCTAGTAGGTTTAGGATTAGTCATGGGTTATAAAAGAACCACAACACCATTGTTATTGGCTTGCTAATTGATCAATAAAGAATTTTAAGTTTCTAGCTTACGGCTGGATACTTTCTTAAAAACCAGAGAGTGGTTCCCCATTGGAGGGAGTAGTAGGGTTTGTTCTACCTTGGTAAGAGGCCAAGAACCTTGTTCTTGTGGTGAGAGGCTGCAACAATAGGTACTATCTTCTTCTTCTTTTCTTGAGGTTTGTAGTGGTTTAAAGCGTAGGACTGTAGATCTTGATCTTCTTTCTAGAATCTTTAGATTCTTTAATCAAGAAAGAGGAGAACTACTGCTGGATTTTAGATTTCTGTCCCTAGAAATCTTGAAACCCTATTTCTCTCTTGCTGTTTTGAGTCCCTGAACTTTCCCTGGTTGATTTCTGTCAACCGTGAGTTTTCCTTCTTCCCAAACCTTCTGTTTTGATTTAAACCTGACCCCTACCCATCAGATATCATCTTTGCAAAATTCTTTGACTTCTTCAAACCCTGCAGCTGCTTCTAGATCACAATTTCTAATCTGCTTCAGACCCCAAACCAGAACCCCTTTCGTGAAGCTTGCGGCTACTCCTGCTCAGACTCTTCTGAGCCTTGCGGCCTGATCAGAAGGAACTGAAATAGCCTCTGCAGGCCTTCATCTGTAAACCCACTGTATTACCCATATCAAAACTGATCCTGCAGATCTTATCGTACAAAAAGGCCTACCCTTGAAGTCCTTCAAACCCTATAATACCAACTGCAGTCCTTCAAAACTACAGAACTTTTATTGTTCAACCTTATACCTGCGGGTACATTAGAATCAATTCTCTGCTGAAGAAACATTTTCCCTATAAAGCCCTACATCTGCATATACTTCTGTCTCCTTTATTCCTACTGCAGACCTGTTTTCCCCATCAAATTCTATCATGTGACACCCTTGAAGATGTCCCCTACCTGTTCCATGTTCAGACCCTACCCTGTGGATACCATGGTTTAAAGTATCGCACGACACAGGCCATATTGCGCAATACGTACCAGTACCGCAGGGTAGGGGTAAGATACCCCTGTAATTGAAATCTCCCGGTATCGCACAATATGTGGGAGTTTTTAATGCATTTTGGCTCAAAAATGGCCAAGAGACGAGAGACGCATCACGTCTCGCGTATCCCTTTTTCCAACCTTATCGCAAGTTGCAAAAACTACTATAGATCTCATTTATTTTTTTGTGAAACTTCATAGATCTAGCTTCTTAAGGCTAAATCTATGATTCCACTTGAGTCCATTTCGATTTAAAACCTTTCTTTGGGATGGATCGAAGCCGAAACCCCAAATTTCGTCAAGAACTTCAATAAGTTTCTTATTTTTGCTCCAATTCTTCCATATTTTTTTATACGTCATGTATATGTGATAGATTTAAACATTCATGAAGTTAAAAATAATTTTTGGAAATTAAAATTATTTTTTTCGAAAAATAAAAAAAAGCAAAGAAAATTAAAAAATATACCAACTGGGCATTGTGGGCTGTTTCTTGCATCCTTTTGTATTGTTGTACTATATTATCTTTTTCTTAATATATTCTTAGTTATTCTTCAATTTTTTTATATGACATACTACATCCTTTAGTATTGTCAATTTGATAAGTTTTTGAAAATAAAATATTTTTTGTACTTAGTTAATAATTAGATAAATAAAAAATTCCAAAAAATGCCAAAAATTTTGAAAAAAATACAAGAAGCATATTCGAACATATATGTATATGTTTCTCTTAATTCTACAATGTTTTCTGTATTTTATTGATTTTTTTGATGTTTTTTATAAAAAAAATTAAAAATTAAAAATAAGAAAATTACATCAAACATGTAGAACATTTTGAAACATATTGTATATGTTTTTCTATGTTCTATTTATCTGCATATGTAATATTGTATTTGTATTTATATAATTTCTTTTTTATATGTAAAATTGCTAATATGCCTCATTGATCGCACAACCAGGAAGACGAGGATTGCGAACATGACATTATTGTTTAAGTTATACATTTGTATTATTGATCATGTTTTATGTTTGTGGATTTGTAGTTTAATTGTGCAATGTGTAGTGTTTTTTTTTTGGATAAGTACAATGTGTAATGTTATTTATCAACCTCTAAACACTTAAAATTCTAGACATGCGCAATAGCATGTTTCACGAGGGTACCGATTCCCAACAATTGATAGCTAAGTGTGTAATGAAGTGTAATGGTTTATAAGTGTTTAATTATGTTTATTATTACATTTTCTAAAGTTTCATTAAAAAATTCAAAGGCTTACATAGTGTTTCTATAGATTCCATAGGCGACAATGTATGTCATGAGAGTGACGGTTCTCCCAACCATCATAGATGGTTGTTTTCTATATGTAATGATTCCTAAGTGTGTATTTGTGTTTATTCTATCAAATATTGAAGTTTCATAAAAAAATTCCTTCATTTGATTAACATCTCCCTCGTTTCTTACTGTTTTCCCAAGATAAATTGCGATACGCAAGACATATCGGTATCCTCAAGTCGTGATATGGGACACGATATCAATACTTTAAACCTTGGTGGATACCTGATGTAGAATGATTCTTAAAGAATATGCAAATCTTTTACCAATTTAAGGAATCAAGAACTTGTCTTAAACACCCCAAACAATAGCATATTTTAGGGAAAACAACTTAGAACCGAAAGAAAGAATTGAAATCGAATAAATTAGGAAGAATAGAGAAGAAAAACATGAAGAAATTAAGGGAAAAATCTAAAAAGGTAAATTTGGAATTTTTGGGGTAGACCCATGAAATTACCAAATACTTCTACTGAAGTGTCAGAATTCTATGAAATTTTACAGGGAGTTAGATAACCCTTAGAGGGATTCCCACACAAAATTTTATCAAATTCTAAGCTCTTATGTATAAAATCTTAATAACTTAGACCTACAAGGATCCTTTAATAAAAAAAAAAAAACAGAAAATAAGGAAAAGATAGATCTTTGAGGGTTTCTTCAAAGGAAAAGTAAAAAAGAAGGTAGTTTATGTATGATTTCAAGTTTGGATTCAAGAACACCAAACAAGAAGGGATCTTGAATAGGTTCTTAATGAATCTTGTTGATTTTTTATTTAAAAAAAATAAAATAAGTGTAGAAAAATTAAAGAAAACAACAAAATAACTAGTACAAATTAAGAAAGAAAGATTAGATGTGGAGAAAAAGAGAAGAAAGAAAATACCTCTTACATGTGGAAGAGGAGAGAGAATGGGAAACCCATGACTACAACCTAAGAAGAGAGATACCTTCTTACACGTGGGACTCAAAATTTACCAATCTTTATTTCAATATAAAAAATTGATTACAACCTAATAACCATTCTTTTATATAAACTTGGACTACTAGACTCCTTAACCAACTAGGACTCCTACTTTTAATATTACACCTAATACCCTAAACTTATAAATTTTATTTATAACTCTTAATTACCCTTTCTAATGCCTTTAGGGACTGGTTACAAATTAAACCCAAGAAAAACTTGGACATAAGAAATATAAACCCTATGGAAACAACCTTAAAATAAAATAAAACCCAAAAAAATAATCCTAAAATAAACAAACCTTTTTGGAAAGAACCCTTAGCTATACATTCCATCTACAAGGTCTCACCCATTTGGGCTTAGGCCTAACTATGATCTTTCAGCTTCTTTTTCTTGACAAAATATACTCCCACATCAATCTCCCCGGGTTGGAAGAAGTTCGACCAAGAACTTGTTGAAGAAGACTCAACAAAAAGGAGGATGAATACGTCATCTTGGAGGCTTTCAACTTGGTAGGGCAACAACAGTGGATGCACCGTGGAAGAGGACAACACATAGTCAGTTGTGGCGCACTTTCTTCTTCGGGCTACACTTTGTCATCATCAGTTTCTTCACGCTGTACTTTCTCTTCGGATGATGGCTTCTCGTCGTTAGGAACTTCAAGAGAGCTGAAGGGAGCTTCTTCATGTGTAGTATCCTTCAAATCTGGTTGCACAATGGGAGTAGGCTGTTGAGGCCTTATTGGCAACTGATAACATATACCACAAAGGAGGAATTGCAACATAGATGACTCCTTGCTGAAGCTAGCATTCTATTTTTCAATCCATGGCTTCCCAAATACAATCTCCAGGTTTTCTAAAGGATTGATTTTGCAATCAGTACTATCTGTAAAGCTGTCACACCTAAATTGAAGAACAAAACTATCTTCATCATATCCACAATTTATTTGATCTAATTCATCTTGTAGAATCTTCTCAACCTAGCGTGTAGAAATTTGATTCTCCTAAAAAAGATCGCTGATTAGAACCTTGAATACTTTACCAGATGGGAGAGTAAATGTAGTTCTCATCTCAACCATTCTCGGGATTTCAGCTAGATAGAACTAACTGAGAAACCCAAGTTCTAATACCTATTTGTTGTAGAATGGTGTTTTAAAGGATATGCAAAAGCTTATACCAATTTAAGGAATCAAGAACTTGTCTTAAACACGCTAAGCAATAGCAAATTTAAGAAGAAAACGTTTAGAACCAAAAGAAAGAATTGAAATAAAATAAATTACAAAGAATGAAGAAGAAAAACAAGAAATTAGGAACAAAAAAAAAAAAACTACTGAAAGATAAATCTAGAAATTCTGAGGCAGACCCACAAAATTATCAAAATACCCTCACTGACGCATCAGAATTTTATGAATTTTTACAGGGAACTAGATGATCCTTAAGGGATTCCCACACAAAATTTCATTGAATTTTGAGGTCTCTATGTATATAAAATCTTTAAAACTTAGATCTGCATGGATTCTTTAATCAAGAAACCAGAAAATAGGAAAATGATAAATCTTGGAGGGCGTTTCTTGAAAGGAAAAGTGAAGAAGAAGGCATGTTTAGGTCTGATTTCAAGTTTAGATTCAAGAACACCTAATAAGAAAGGATCTTTAAAAGGTTCTTGATGAATCTTGCTGATTCTTTAATTAAAAGAAATAAAATCAATAAAAATCAGTGAAAAGAATTAAAGAAAACAACAAGATAACTAGCAAGAATTAATAAAGAAAGATTACATGTGGAGAAAGAGAGGAGAAGAAAAGAAGAGAGAGAAAATACCTCTTACTCGTGGAAGAGGAGAGAGAATGGGGAGCCCATGGCTACAACCCAAGAAGAGAGATACCTTCCCACACATGGAACTCAAAATTCACCAATTTTTATTTCAATATCAAAAATTGATTACAACCCAATAACCATTATTTATATAGACTTGGGCCACTAGACTCCTAAACTAACTAGGATTCCTACTTTTAATACTGCACCTGCGATCCTAAACTTATAGCTTTTATTTATAACTCCTAATTACCCTTTCCAATGCCCCTTTAGGGCTTGGTTACAAATTAAACCCCAGAAGAGAATTAGAAAAAAGAAATATAAACCCTATGGAAACAATCCTAAAATAAAATAAAACCCCAAAAAATAACCCTAAAATAAACAAACCCTAAGCTATACATTCCATCCACAAGGTCTCTTCCATTTGGGCCTAGGCCCAACCATGGTCTTCCAGCTTCTTTTTCTTGACAAATTATGCTTCCAAATCAACACCTCATCTAACCCAAGAGGCCTTCTTTCCTTGGTGAATTTCTGCAGATGTTTGGGACAGTTTTCTTTCTTTAATTCTATACCCCTGTGAGTTTGTTTTACTTGATTTCCATCTGTTATTCAGTAGTATACACAAAGCTTGGGTGTTTTCAGTATTTGGGTACTCCTAGATAACCTTTGAAACCTGCTGCTATCACTTATATAATTGATTACCTGCTGTTGTGTGTTCTACCTGGGTGTTAAGGTTCTTTCCTTTGGCTTGCAGTGCTGCTTGATAATCTGAGGTTTATTCTCTGTTTTAATCCTATTTGGGTATATTGTTGTGAGCACTTTAAAGCCTTTACCTCAGTTAGACCAGATTTGTTTTCCCTTGGCTATCTAAACTCTCCTTGTTATCAATTTGTGGGCCCATAACCTACAGGTTTTCAGCCATCCCTAGGCTGTCCTGCATCAGAGGTACTATATATCTAAGACGTCATCCACTGCTCGAATAGCTCACCCGTCCTACACATGGCACAGTTTAATGGGAGAATAATCAGATTCCATATTTTAAAACACAATTTAATGCCACAGAAGCAACCATCATTAAAGATGAGGTACTCAGATATTCACTGCTTAGTGGTAGTGGTACTGTAGACCTATGGACCACTTTCAAGTACCCAAAATCCAACCTTTTCATTTCCCCTTTCAAATTTTAATTTTTTTGTTCTATTTTCCCCTTCTAAAATTTGCAGTTTTCATAATCAACTATTGTCTCAGATCAAAGGATTAAGGGTGAGTTTCTGTCTTTCAGATGATCGATGAACCTCATTTTACAAAGCACAATTGAACGTTTGAAGGAAAAAAGGTTTTCTGGACAACACGTCCAGATACCATCCTTGAACGGCCCTGCCACTTGCTCTCTTGGCCACATGGAGATTGAAGTGATCAATCCAAACCTTCCAGTTAGCAGGTGATCTGGATTGGCCACATGTACAGAATCCATGACAAAATCAAAGTCAAAGTATCAAACATATACCCTGTACTGTATTTGACAAAAGCCCTATGAATGACAGCCACTGGTTTTCTTTTTACAGTTGACTTAAAGAGGAAGGGCCCTCTTTTTGCTGCATGGCAGAAGGCATTGGGCTGAACCTTGCAGCACAAGATGGTGATAGAGGCAAACAGCCAACCACATTGGAACTTTTTGGCAGCAATCTAAACTGCCACATGTGAGGGGATTGTCCAAACACTTTCTTCGGAATTACCATTAAAAAAAAACCAACCTTAATATTAACATTCCTCCTGATAAATTAGCAAGGAAGATTTACATACCAAAATAGCTTCAATCTCCTTGTCAGAGACTGGTGTGCGTTTCGGCTGAAGAGAAGCCTTCCCTCCTACCGCAGTGTTGGTAGGTGCTGCTGGAACTTCTGACTTTGAAAAGAAAGTTTGATGAACATCTCCAGCTGTTGATGCTGCTTGAGGTTGGGATGCAGAGCCTGTACAACGGTTAACATACTTTATTGCACTGAAACTTTAGATGAATACTTGTACTGGTAAAAGTAGGCAAATTTAAATCTATGTATTTAAGAAAATGGGACAGGGTCTGTTTGATTAAAGGTGTATGATATGAAAACTTTGGAAAACCCAAAATGCAGACACGTCTGTACAATTTCTTTGTGCATGATGTAATCTGTTTACAATATTAGTTTTTATATGTAAGTGCATAATAGGGGAGTGTACTTGTATTAAGCTCATGTACATAGAAACATTATGCAATGGCGTATAAGTTGAAAACAAGTGTTAAATGATAAATTAAGTTTGGTCTAAATAAAAGAATCTGCATGTGCCCAATATGTGAATACATCTGATGTGGACATCTTCACTGAGGTGGGACCCATAAGTGTGGTCGTATGGAGCAGTATGGAGAACATTATCTTTAGTTTGATTAGGATTTTAATTAGTGTTTTTATCCTTATTAAATTGCTGGATTTTAATTTTAGTTTCCTAATGTCATTAGGAGTCTTTAAGTCAAAGTTGTAATCCCGTCACTTTTATCCAAACTTTTCTTAGGTCAAAACATACATTTTTTGTTTGATTTTAGTGTCATTTGAAAGGTTATTCAATTACCTTTCCAATGAGTTCAAATTCTTGAGAATCTGATGTGATGTGAAAAAGTTATCATCAAAATACTAAGGGGATATCAGCAAGTGACGAAAATAGGACTTAGAAGTCTTTTAATTATTTAATCTGGAGTCTTTATATCAAAATCATAGTAGGTTTAGGATTAGTTTATGCAAGTCCTAGTTGGTTTAGGAAAAGTATTGGATCATAAAAGAATCACAACTCTTATGTAAATTTATGATGATGATACATTGAATAAAGAAATAATTTTCTAAAACCCAACGGAGTGGAACCACACCACGAGTCATGCTAGAATAGGATTTTATCCCCTAGATCCACCTTGAAATGAATCCAATTTTGAAAATTCTCCATTTCTTGGAAAATCACCCTCCATGGGCTTGAGCCAACTACCCCAGTCGACTTCTTAAACTGCCATCCCCTGCCATGATTTTTAAACTAAACTGTTATCACTCTCCTTCATATGACATTAGGTTCATCACCGTATCTCTACAACCATTTCAATGAAAGAGCTTAGTTCATCGCCTTAAGTGCATGCACGGAGCCCTAGCTCACCCTCTTCCATTGGAAGCCAGGTCTGATGTTTGTTCACCAAGTGATAGTCATAATCTCTGCCCGCTGAATGCTATAGAAAGTTTGCTCTAATTTTTTCCAATTACTGTAAAACAGAGCCAAGGGCCTGGAATAGGGACATAAAATAATCTGGAAGTTTAGATAAGACAATTTTCATTAATGTGAGCCTTCTATCTTTTGAGAGATATCTCTCTTTCTAAACTGCCAGCTGCTTTTGAAACCTCTCAATAACCAGATCCCACAGGTGTTTTGATCTACATCTTCCACCCAAAGGAAGGCCCAGGTATGTCCTTGGGCAAGGAGAAATAGCACACCCCATCAAGTCCGCCAACCGCCTCATATTCGGAACCGCACCCACAACTATCATTTTACTTTTGGGAGATTAATTTTGAGTCCAGAGATTGCCTCAAACATCAAAAGAATGACCCTCAGGTTTCGGACTTCCACCTCCGAATTAGGAAGATACACAAGGGAATCATCCGCAAACTAGAGAAGGAGCACGGTTGGCCTTTCAGCTCCCACTTTGCAGCCGCTCAAACAACCCGATTCTTCGGTTCTCACCATCAATTTGCTGAAGGTTTCCATGATCATGTTGAACAAGAAAGGAAAAAGGGGATCCCCTTGCCTAAGACCCCTTTAACCTTTTGAGAAACCAAGAGAGGTGCCATTCAACAGAACTAAGTAAGAAGCGGAAGAAAAAACTTTAATCCAAACCGCAATTAGGCACCAAATCCCATTTGTTACAGGGTCCAATCCAAGAAACACTAATTGACATGGTAGGCTTTCTCCATATTGATCTGACACACAACACCAGACTTTTTCATCTGTTGCCAATAATCAATACATTCATTAGCCACTAGAGAGCAATCAAACATCTATTTATTGTTCTTGGTTTTTCAATTAAAGAATCTTGGAAGATCTAAGTTTTCATGATTTGACATATCAAATCAACTCCAAAATTCATGAAAAATTGACCATAGACCACAAATAGACATCTGTTTTTTTCTTTTTAGAAAAACACATAATCTACCATTAAAATTTCGTAAATTTCTGATGCATATGTAGGTTGGTAATTTTGGGTTTCTACCCAAAAGTTCTAGAATTACCTTTTGGGTTTTTTTTTTATGTTTATTTTTTTATAAATGAAAATTTTATTAGAAAAAAGCAAAGCAACAAAAGGGACAAGTCATCCCAAACAAGAAAAGAAGAGAGAAGAGAGGGGAAAACCCTATAAAAAACAACAAAGGACTCAATCTATTAAAATTTGGCTAAAACAATGACTCTCTCCCAATACCTATGAATGTCCCCATTAGGAATGCCATTATAACCCTTACACCTCCTAGCCCAAAATAAGATAAGGTCCTTGGCTCTCTGATACACCTGTCAAGCTAGTTCAGAATGATCTTTGAAGACACAATTGTTCCTTTCCAACCATATAGTCCAACACACTGCCGCATGGACCACATTTCAAAGCCGTTTCCCAAAGGCATTATAAGCTACTGCCCTCCACCCAGAAATGAGGTTTATAAGGTTTAAAGGGGCAACAAAAGTAGTTTCAAAATCCTGTGCAACTCCAAACCAAATCTCCCAAGCAAATAGACAATGGAGAAGAAGATGGTTGACTGACTCTACATCTTGGTAACATAGCAGGCAGATGCTAGGCAAAGAGAAGCCTTTTCTCCACAAAGCATCCATGGTAGAGATCTTTCCCAAAACCGCCGTCCACATAAAAACTGAACATTGGTGGGTATTCCACCATTCTAGACATCCCTCAAAGGGCCGACCACTACCATCTGACTGAATATATCAAAATGTCCATAGCAAGATTTCACCGAAAACTCCCCCCCGATGTTGCCTTCCACACCCTCCTATCATTCATGTCAATCTCCACCTTCGTCGATTGCAGATGCGCTAACAGATCAATCACTCTTGGAATTTTCCAATCAAGTAAATTTCTTTTGAGTTGGGTTCCAAACAACCTCCTTTCCACTCAAAGAGTAGTTTCTTGCCACTAGAGATCTCAGATTTGTTGCCAGATCAAACAAATCTGGAAAGTCTTGCTTGAGAGTCCTATCTCCACATCAAATATCTTCCCAGAACAATACTCTCCTCTTATTCCCCACTTCAAAAGTCAAACATTTTCTAAAATGGTGAGCAAACTGCGCAATGCAATTCCAAGGGTTCCGCCCGAAGGGTCCTCTCAAAATCGGGAAGTCTCAATCATCAACAATGGCAAACATTTTAGCCACCACTTGCCTCCATAAGCTCCCCATTTCAGATCCAAATCTCCAAAGCCATTTGCTAAGGAGCGTTTTGTTCATAGATTCCAAACGTCTTAAACCTACTCCTCCTTTATCTTTTGGATTGCAGACTCTCTCCCAAGCCACTAAATGCATCCCACCTCCATCTTCCCTTTTCCTCCAAAGGAAATCTCTTTGAATTTTTCTAAAGATGAACATATCATTTTGGGCATTACTAGAACGGAGAGGTAATGAAGCGGAATGCTAGCCAAAGAAGCTTTTATTAAAGTGTGCCTACCTCCTTTTGATAGAAACCTCGCCTTCCAGCTACTCAACCTCTTCTTCATCCTTTCCACCAAGGAATACTACACCTCCTTCTGTTTATAGTTCACCCCAAGGGGAAGTCCTAGGTAGGAATATAGGAGGCTACCTTGCTTACATTCCAGGTCAACTGGCAACTAATCCAAATTAGGCACCTCACCAATAGGAAACAAAATACTTTTTCCCAAATTTAGCTTTAGGCCAGAGACTACCTTAAAGCATTGCAACACGCATCTTAATAGTCTAATTTGCCTCTGAGAGTTGTTACAAAAAATAATGGTGTCATCTACAAGCCGTAAGTGAGAAACCATCAAACCACCATTTCCTGGGCTAAATCACTCAAACATGCCCACTGCCGCAGCCCTTTCTAACATACCCCCCAACACTCCTACTACCAAAAGGAATAAGAGGGGAGATATAGGATCCCCTTGCCGAATGCCCCTACTACACCCAAAATAACCCTTTGGGATCCCATTCAGCAGCACTGAGCAAGATGCAAGGTTAATGCACCTCCAAATCCAAAGCCTCCACTTCACCCCGAAGCCACATCTCCGCGAAATATATGAGGAAATCCCAATTTACATGGTCATAAGCTTTTTCTAGATCCAATTTGCACAATATTCCATGCTTTCCTTGATGAATCCGAGTATCAATAAGTTCATTCACACACAGAACACCATCCCCCATGGATCTCCCTTGGAACTATACCCGGGAGCACATCTCTAAGCCTCACTGCCAAGCACTGAGAGATTATTTTATAGGTACTCTCTATCAAACTTATGGGCCTAAAATCCAATAGTTGATCCGTTCCCTCCTTCGGAATCAGGGCAATGTAAGTAGCATTACTACCCTTATCCAAGAAGCATTTTTCATAGAAATCCTTGAAGACCAACATTAAATCCTCTTTAATGACTTCCCAACAGGATTTGTAAAAAACAATGGTGAAGCTATCTGGCCCCGGCGCCTTGTCTCTGTCTAGAAGTCGTACTACCTTTTTAACTTCTTCCTCAAAAGGCCTCTCTAGCCACTCCGTTTAGCCATCTCCCAGTAGAGGAAAGTGCACACCATCCATTTTTTGTCTTCTCGGCCTAACCTCCTGAAATAAGGTTTTGAAATATTCCTCCATGTGGCTCTGCATTTCTTCAAGATTGTTAACCAGATCACCCCCAATACGAAGATAGTGGATATGATTTATGGATCTCCTAGATGATGCCATCCTGTGAAAGAATTTGGTATTGCAATCATCTTCTTTAGCCATTGGACTCCAGATTTTTTATGCCACATAATCTCTTCCATCTCCAGGACCCTCTCAAGCTCCCGTTGAGCCTCCTTTTGAGTAGCCATCTCACTTAAATTTAGGCCATCCTTATTTTCCTTTTAATCCCAACTGGAAATATCATCCATCAAATTCTTTTTCTTCCTCTCAATGTTATTGAAGACCTCCATGTTCCATACCCTCAACACATCCCTCAACCCCTTTAATTTCAGTTTGAATCTCTAACCTGGGGGGCCATCCACCTCAAAGCCATCCCACCAACCCTTAACTAGATCAACAAAACCGGGATAGATAAGCCACATATTCTAGAACTTGAAAGGATGAGGTCCCAACTGAGTTCGAGCTTCCCCCCTTTTAACAATAGAGGGGTGTGATCTGATCCCACTCTTAGTAATGCTAGCACACACACCGGGGAGAAATACTCCTCCCAATCAGGAAAAATAAGGAATCTATCCAATTTCTCATAGATGTCCTCTCCTGCAGGTTGGACCATGCAAACTGGGCCCCTGAAATTGGAGCATTAAGAAGATCATTACCATCCACAAATTCATAGAATTCATCCATTCCCCTTGTCCTTCACACCGCCCGACTCCTCTTCTCCAAATACAACACTTCATTAAAGTCCCCTCCCACACACCACAGGAGATCTGACCTATCCCTGATTGATTGCAATTCGTTTAAGAAGTTCTCCAAATGGTCACCCGAAGAAGGACCATACACTCCTGTCAAAATCCAATGCTGATTTTTGCCTAAGATAGCAGCCACCAACGAAATTGAATAAGTGTCTACTTGCTTCACCACATCTTTATTCCAAATCATCACAATCCCACCAGCAGTCCCGATAGACGGTAAAGCAATCCATCCCATGCTAGAAAAGTGGCACAAGATTCTCGCAATTTCCCTGCACACACACTCCAGCTTTGTCTCTTGAAGGATTACAATATCCAGCTCATGTCTACTCACCAACTCCCTCACCAACCTCCTCCTATCCAAACTGCCCAGGCCCCTAACATTCCAAGACAACATGTTGCATTTCATCAGACAACTTGTTTATGTCATTTGGACCTCCTCCCAGACCCCTCCACTTCGCTTGACATACCCTTGTTGTACGATAGACCCCATTTCAAAATTTTCAACTCCTTGGCCAGTTTAGTGTTATCTCATATCCCTTAGTCCTTACCCCTTTCCTGAGAAATTCCGGCCCTCTTCTCAAGTTTAGCAAATAACTCCCAGGCCTACTGCTCCAGCCCTTCAAATGACAAGCCCAAAACCTCACTCACTAGCACCACCGCATTAAGGACCCAATCAGATACAACCAGAATTGGAGTTTCATCAAGCACATGATTCGACGAAGGGACTATAGCCAAATTCTTGTCATGGGCTATTTTAAGGGATTCACCCACTGAGCAGTGACACCCCACTTCCTGTCGTTGAACTCCTCCCCTGCTCTCCCTTCGTTTGTATTCTCCATCGCTGTCTCCTGATAGTAGACTGATTGCCACCTTTTCTCCCATATCTGGCTGAAATAAAATTGGAGAGTAACCCACTCCTCCATGCTGGACAAACTCGTTTCCAGATAGGCCAGGCCAGTCAGACCATACCTCCCAGGGAAGATACTACAACGATCTAAATCACCATCCCAATGCTCCATCACATTTAACACATGGTCTCTGGCATAGAATTGCTGATAGACTAAACATAGGATTGACAAAAGGAGTAAACAGTAGAAGATGAAGAGGGTGGGACTTAGGATTGAAATCACAAGCTATCAGGTGCTGATTTTATGTTCTGAACAGAGGTTGAATTGTGGGACAGATTGGGGTTAAATCAGGGGATAGAAAGGGGTTAAGGAGGGGTGATCGTGGGACATAAGTAAGGCTATAGGTTACTGGTTTGGGGTTAGAATAGGGACTGTCATGTGAGCTAACAGAAAGGAGAATGAAGTAGAAGAAAGAAGGAGAGAAAAGGAGAGAAAAGAGATAGAAAAGATAAGAGTGAAGAGGAAAGAAAGAAGAGAAGAAGAAGCTCTTACCCCTGCGTGGGAGAAGAGAGAAGGAGAGGGAGTCACAACTCAACCTCTAGATTCCATGGGTCGCAACCCAATTTCCATACACACACACGTGCACAATTTTAATTCATAATTCTTCACCTTTTAATTCCATCGTGAATGGTCTTTAAATAGACTTACAAAGCTTTAAAATAAACAATCCTACTTCAAATAAAATCCCTAGATTCTAGGAC
>JAOXJP010240818.1:0-23227 GCA_025762735.1 Platanus orientalis | reverse complement strand
AAAAACGGGTATTAAAACAAAAAACGAAAAAAAACTAAACTAACCATGACACTATTGGCATTATTACAAAATTACCACTAATTAACACTTCTAAAATAAATAAATAACAGGAAAATAAAATATTTTGCTAGAATTAACAAAGAGGACTATCCACAGTCATCCAATTTCTTCTTTGTATAGAATGCTCCCTCATTATTTAGCTTTCTAAAAATAAATCTAGGACTTCACTAGATTCCATTTCAATTTAAAACCTTTCTTTGAACCAAATTGAAGGATCAAAGCCAAAACCCCAAATTTCATCAAGAACTTTAGTAAGTTCCCTATTTTTAATCTAATCTTTTTAGATTTTTTATATATTATGAACACGTGATAGATTTGCCAAATGGGCATTGTTTGGTCTAATTTTATACATGATACTACAATTTATTACACACATAATATGTCAATTTGGTAGATTTATAAAAATAAAATATTTTTTATATTTATTTAATAATAAAAAAATAAATAATTCCAAAAAATGCAAAAAGCAAAAATTGAAAAAATACAAAAAACATATTATAACATATTGTATATTTCTCTTAATTATAACATATTGTATATTTCTCTTCAATTGCAACAACAATAAACTCAAATTTCATAATCACACTAAATAGGATTTTCTCAACAATCCTTTGATCTTCAATGTTTTCACCGTTTACTTTTAATTGATTAACAAGTGAAACAACCCAATTAAAATATTTTTCAAAAATTCAAAATATTTCATTTTTTTTTTAATCAAACTCGCCCCCATGAGTTTGTAATCTTACCAATTTTGCTTTGTCAACTCCTTCGTATGATGCATAGAGTGTTTCTCCTGCTTGCTTTGTCAATGTCACCTATAAGATTCTTTTGAGGATGACTTCATCTACCACTTGGTAGATTAAAAAAATATCCTTCTTGTCCTTGTGATTCTCTTTCAACTCATTGAGTTGTTGATAGTCAATTAATCCACCGGTTCTACAAATCCAGTCTCAACAATATGCCATAGATCTTGCGACTCCTATAGAAGCTTCATTTGCATGCTCCATTGATTATCTTTCTTCTTATTGAAACAAAAAAGTTGAGGCTGCAACATATTGTTAGAAACCATGGTTCTCCTCTAACAAGGCTCTAATACCATTTTCTTCATGAGATGACTACTCAAAGCAATTGGATTGACATAGGCGAAGAAAGCAAAGTTGGTTTCAATATACTAATATCCAATAATTAGGTTATCATAGATTTATGGTAATAGAGTAGAGGTCATAGATTTGATAATTGGAAGGTGTGTGACAAAGAAAAGGATACAATTATGACAAAAAGTAAACGAATCTAACTGGATCTGATCAATGTGGACACCATTAATTGATTGTAACATGATGAAAAATGGCTACAATAAGGTGAAACTTGTCAAGATGGGCATTTGAATAAATTACTTAGTAAAGAGACTCTCCACTTGGTAAAGAGGCTCTCATAATAGCAGCAAATTGATGGTTTGAGTAAACAATGGCAGCATTGGTAAACAGCTGAAAACGGTAAGCAGATTGCAGCACTGCCAATGAGGTGGCTGTTAATAAGACTGTGTAGAGAAAGAGAGAGATTTTGTAGGATACTAAGGAGATAACAAGAGTGTGTGTATGTGGAGAGAGAGAGAGAGAGAGGTGCATGGAGGTCCCTCAATTAATCCAGCCTCAAGCATAGTGACTTCGGTGCCCAACTGGACGAAATTGGAACTTAATTCATAATTGAGGAAAAAAAATCAAAAGAAAAAAGATAAAGAAAAGAAAAGGTCAAGCCGAAGCTGCAATAGGCAGTGTTAGTCACAAGCATAGTTGACTTTGGTGCCCAACTGGACGACATTGGCACTTAATTCATAATTGGGAGAAAACTGCAAAAGAATAAGGATAAAGAAAAGAAAAGGTAAAGCCCCAGCTGCAATTGGCAGTGTTATCAAAAGCAAACGATCAGATTATCAGATGAAAATGCTCTGATACCACGTAAGAAATCAGAGTTTCTTCATAATAAGTAAGCTGATTTATAGTGGCCTAATCAATATGTTTTAAAGGAACATTAAGAAGTTGCAAAATACAAATCCGATTAATGATATTAATTAATTGATACTACTCATTATAATTAAGATTCATCTAGAATGAGGACATACAGTAGAATTGCAAAGTTCCAAAAACAAATCCAACTAGTAATCATCTGAATAAACACCATTGATACTCCTCGACACCATGATGATATACATCATTTAGGACAGTATCTCAGTTCATTTTAATACTTATTCATGTTTTCCCATTAAATTGACACCCTAAAACTTTGTTCTCAATCAGATGGATCAGAGATTATTTTTCTTACTTACCCAGTTGTTTTTCTTCTCTAGACCTTCTTGGAATATCATGCATAATTTGGACTACCCGTGACTCAGCATCTCCATCCAAATACACATTTAGTACAGTATGTCGCATTGGCTCATATAGGATTCTTCAACTGGGTCCCTATTTTAACTGAGACTGTTCTCTAAGGAAATAGTGGAAAGTCAAGAAGAAAGTGTAGAATAACATAATGAAAATGTGGGCCACTCACTGCTTATTTGACCCCCATAACCAGTGCAACCCCATGATTACCATGTTTAAGGATTGAAAGAGCACTGAGCATAACATCAAATAGAGAGAGAGAGAGAGGCTTGGAGATTATCTTGTATGAAGTATGCAGTTTCTCCCTAATCGGATTTTGTCCACACAAAAGCCAAGCAGCTCCCTAATACTTCATCACTGTAGGAAATGTCTGATGACTTTGTTTTAAAATAACACTAGCTAATGGTTCCATGGTGTTGAACTTCTAAAACATCAGTTTGGACATCACTGATGGCCTGAAACTCTGGCAAAGTAATCCAGATTTTGTGGGTCCAACTAACCCAGTTGCAATCAAACCCAGTTGAGAATCTTGTCCAACAAAATGGTCTAGAGCTCTAACTCTTGACTCTTGAGGTCTTGATCATTGGTTAAAACCCATTGATCTAAGTGGGAAACATGAGTATCTCTCTATGTCACTTTTCCTCCCACCTTGCTTTGCTGTTCATTTCTTGCAGGTGGTAAAGAAATCATTAGAGTTCATTTTACTTTCCTTCCTGCAATCATTACAACCAAAACCTAATAATGCATCCTTTCTCAACCATATAGGATAAAAAAGCTCTAATCGCCCAATAAGAAACCCTACCACCTCTGCATGTGCCCCACGTATTCAAATCAAATAACATATTATCATGCATGATCGATTAAAATTTTTAAAAAAAACCACATATTTTCTGAACTAAGGTGACGATATTATGAGAGAGGCAATTACCTCAGCTTCGTTGGTGAGACCGAGCTTTGTAACTAGGTACGTCTTAACCATGAGAACCGTCACGTTCTCGTCTCTTTCAACCAAAAAAAAACAAAGAAAAAAAAAAGTAATGTCAGCTTTCCACTCATTTCACTGAGCATCATCATTAACAAGTTGAAAAAAGAAGAAGAGAGACATGATTATATAAGCCTCTAACTTGTGCACCACTTACTTCACTCTGATATACGCTTTTGGAATTTGAGGTAGCGTCTCCCCTTCCCTGCCATTGTGAGCCACAATTAAAAAAGCTTTTGTTTATGTTTTTTGGTACCGTTTTTGAGAGATAGATATAGATTTGTAAAAGAAAAACCCACTTACCGATTTACCGACGATCGGAGGTTGAACCAAACCCCGGTTTCGGGTCTGCGGCGGTAACCATGGTGGCTCTCGGGAACCTGCATTTGCAGGTTTTCACCTTGCAGGAAAGCACCCGAATCCATGTGCCATGGCCATGATGGTGATGTTAACAACGTGAATGATGACGGTTGATGATGATGGTTATAATGATGATGATGGAGCAAGCCGCGATAATTACAAGGGGGAGCCAGTAGGCTCCCACTACTGTTTCTGACAACCTCATTATCAAACCCTAACCCTAACCCTAACCCTAATTCCCTCTGTGAATGAAATGGTGAAGACGACGATGCAGAGGCAGAAACAGAGGCTGATCTGCGATCGGGTTTTGAACGAAACGAGCTAAGTCCGAGTCCAAGACCGAGTTCGAGATCGTGCTCTTCCGTTTCTTCTTCTTCTTCTTCTTCTTCTTCGTCTTCTTCTCCTACTGGTTCGTAGTCGTCGAGGCTGTTTGGGGACGAAGACGAGGCCATGGGAGCATGCTACTTTACGCCACTGCTGTTTTGTGCATTTGTTGATAAAAGATGGATGGGATTGGGTTTGGTTTGGCTCTTTATGGAACGGCAAACTTTCCTGTACATACCAAACCCACATAAATCAAAACCGATTCTCCTTTTTTTTTTCTTCTTTTTAAAATTAAAAAAAAAAAAAGATCATAAATAAAAAGTATATATTTAATTTTTATATTTCAATGTTTCTCTTTTCTTCCTCTTTTCTGTCTCGGGATTAAAACCCAGCACGGAATTATAGACGGGCTTAGGCAACTCGAGCTTTCGCTCGTTTCCGAGGCTTTCTTTGTTGTTTGTTGATGTCGTCGTTGCACCTGCAGAGGTGAGAAATTAGGGTTTTCTGCTGGTTTAGAGAGAGAGAGAGAGAGAGAGAAAGAGGAATGATTGGCGGTACCTCCACGGGGGTTGAAGAACACTGTTGTGCTTTTGGAGGAGTCCTGCTGCATCGGTTGACTCGGACACATTCCTTTTGTTTCGCTTGCAAATCGCTTTCTGTAATAAAGAATGAAATCTATACATTCAAGTTTAAAAGGGAACCCAATAAAAAGATTATGAGATTCTTCCTCCTACTTACCAAAATAAAAAAGAGAGAGAAAGAGATTGTCTTCCCAACTTTTTAGAATCAAGGCACGAAAGTTATTTTAAGGAAGAACAACTTCTCATACAAGATCGATCGTCGATATTATTTCGAGAAGAAGAAGAAATTAAAAAGAAAAAAGACACAAGTAGTAGAGGATCATCTTTCGAAGATGAAAGATGAAGATGGGTCTCTGATATTCTCTTCAAAACACCACTCAGCCACTGCTGTGGACCAGGCAATGGGTTGGTAGTTGGTACACCAAAACCGATATCAGTCAAAACATCGTCCAGTCATACACGTATCCACGTGTCCAACATGCAGGGACGCCAAGGCATTGATGGGTCCCACCGTAGTTGCAGTACATCATTCCTATTCATCACGAGCAGAGAGATCTCTCTAGTGATCATCATCATCACACCGGTCAACGAGTGAAGAGTTGGAGGGACTTATTTGGAGGTTGTGGAGAAGGAAAGAATAAAGATAATCAATATTCTCCAGTTTCACTGGAGAGATATCACGATAGTATGAAGAGTGCATGACATCACATGGCACCGGACAAATGCGTCTAAGGTAATCAGAGGATATTTTTGTAAACAAATGATATTTATTGTATACATTTACTAAAACACCCTTTGCATGCTCAATGCAAGATCGTCACTGGCGTGGTATCTCTCTACCGCAACCGGAGATGATTCGAACTTATTACAATGCTTCAACTATGAAACTGATGACGTAAAAAAATCATTGTCATGAGTTGATTGAGACTACTACCTTGAAGGGGGTTGGAGTTGTGAAATCTTGGGTGCCGACCCGACCCGACCCTGTAGGACATCAATAAATAATCCAGTACGGTTACCGAATAGAAAACCCGATCCGATAAAAATTTTCAAAGTCAGTTGGGTTGAACTGGTATATGTTTCTTTTTCATTAACCCGACCCGATTCGATATGTCTAAATCTCGTCTGATTTGGTCTGTCCGTGGACCTAGGCAACACGTGCTCACGACTTACGAGTAATAGGACGCTCATCACGCTCCTTATTCTAATAAAGAAAAGGGGACAAAGATACGTCAATCTCAACTCTCTTGCGTACTTCCTCCGAAAGAGGAAATAAAAAGGAACAAACAAAACATTATAAAATAATATAAATAGGAATTGTTTAACCGCCAATTCCATCCAACGGTCGCGATACAATGAGATTCTGTATGCAAGAATTGTTTAACCGCCAGATTAGTGTCAGAGGGGAATCATGCCTCTCCCAAGGTTTATTAGTATGTTAAATTGATTCCGATCTAACGTTCCAAATGGTATCAACTCTTTGAAACGTCTTCCACTGAATCAAAATCTGGTAAGGGGGTGGGGTGTGGCGTGCACCTTGCTGTCTAATTTGTCATGATGTTAATGATAACAAGCCGTCAACTTTTCGTACTAACGTTATCAAACGGCGTTAAGAAGGCAAAGGTTACATCCGACGTCGACGTTATGTCATGATGATGATGATGAAGAAGCCCCTCCTCTCTCTCTCCCTTTGCCTTGTGTGAGATTTTGTTTGAAAGCGTCGACACGTTTCGTCAAAGAAGGTCTATTCGAGGGTCACTCAGTCTGCAACACAGCCGAGAAAAAAGGGGCAGGCCTATGAAAGTCAGTTGATCCAACCAGATTCCGGTTCGTACAACACTCCCGCTTCCCCCCCTCTCCCCCTCCTCCTCTCATTATTACGAAAGCTCTCGAATTATGGGTTTTCATGCGTTCTCACGGGCACGTGCAACTGCTTCTTCCAAAACAATTAATTCAAATCATTCGATGGAAGCGCGCGAGCGAGCAGCAAGAGAGAGAGAGAGAGAGAGTACACCACTTCCCTCGGGCCTTTACAAAAGTGCTGCGGAATGCGCAGTGCGTGCGGCGGAATGCGTGCAAGGGGAAGGGATATGATTGCCTTGCCAATCACGACAAGTATATGAGAGAGAGCAACTAAAAGGTGTTTTCGTAATACTAGCCTTTGTTAATGTATTTTTCTTATTAAACAGTCTTCGTCTTCTTTTCCTATTATGTATCTTTTCTTTTTTCATTTTTGTGAATTGGGAAAAAAATATTTAATCATTTTGACTCTTTACTTTAAAAACATCGAAGAGTTTCTGATGACATTAAATGTAGTTTATTAGGGAGAAGATTAACAAGTACAACATCGAAAATCCTAACTTCTATTTTCTCCCCCCCCCCCTGTTCAAAAAAAAAAAAAAAATCTCTAGTAAGGCTTGAACTTTTCTCTTTCCATTTTTATTAAAAAGCTCTAGTCTTCCCAATGGTTATGCAAAATTTTTACAGAAATTAAAATTAAATGAACTTTAATACACTAAATATTTTGTAATACTATCTTACTATTGAAATTAAAATATATTACCATTGAAATTAAGCAAATCATATGACCAATCCACAGTACTGGCTACAGAATATGCAACAGACCAAAAAAGATTGGTCACAAATATGAATCTTAAAAGTGGAATCGAAACAACTCCAATAAGATCCCACAACCTTGGCGCAGCCATTTTTTCGGCCAACAGAGTGGGATATGTGGCTCCACCTGTCTAAAGTAAAGCTTTTAAATTAGATTGTGGCAAATACCAAAGAAGATCTCTTCCAACACCTCTTTTACATAGCCTACTCAGGTTGGAGTTGGGACCCAATGGTGAAGATTTCTGATCCGGGATACTAACCGGATTTGAGCAATGCCATTGATCAAGGGGTTGTTAAGAATGTAGAACATAGCATTGTAAACTGGCCACGACCAGGCTCAGGTTTTAGTAGACTTTCAGTTGGCGTGAGCCCAAGCCTGTTTCTTTAACAATAAAACTCTGGCTCATGGACTGGCCTTTTCTTCTACAGCCTAATAAGATATCGTATCGTCTGTAAATAGACTTTTGGAAATATCTTTGGGTATGGGCCTACAGAAGGTTTCCTAGGGTCCCTGGAAGATTGGGACTTGCCAATGCTCGGGCCTCACACAAGAGATTAACTAACAGTCATCTTCAACAGATGATACCAACCGTGTAAATTCTGTATTTGTTTGAACAGTCAGCAATTCCATTAGACTTCAATACCTCTAAAACATATTGCACAAATCATGTGGTTAAAATCATCATATCAAGCTAATATTATCTGTGACCAGGTTTCAGGTGAGACTTATCCAGTTGTAGTCCTATGATCTTTAATATGAGAACACATAAAGGCCCAGACTTACTAAATGGGAAGTGACCCAGACCCAACTTATTGTGAGTGTCCCTCCTATTGGGATTGGGATCCGCAACCCAACCCACCCACCCCCCAATCCAACCAACCCAAGCAGGCGACTTCCACTGCACACTGTTCACCTCACCCCATCTTTCCAGGGAATTGACCTTGGGTCTTCCCTGTGGAAGACATATGCCTCAGCCGCCAGAACACTAGGGTGTTGGTGGTCAATGTTTGTTCGTTGAATAATCTAAACTTGTGGGTTTTATCTTCTACTAGCCGTATTATTTACCCATAGCTGGAGATAATTGGTGTGAACTTGAAGTGGTAGCCATAAGTAGGGCTGCAAGTTATCTGAAAAATTACCTTGTTCCGGTCCGCATCGTATCCGAAATAAGCTTATCCTATCCGTTTATAAAAATATCCGTTATAAATGGTTAGGATACGGATATACATTGTTCCGTTCCTGATAATATTCGTTTCGTAAAAATATAACAGTATATAGAATATAGATAATATATTGTTGAATTTAAAACTAATCCAACAATCATAAATAACGTAATAACTAAAACCCTTAAAAATATATCAACTATTTACTTCATATTTGTTTCATCTTGATCTATGGCGGCACCCATAGGTATACGACTTCGAAGATTTTGGAGAGGATAGACATGGGTTAGGGAAGAATGCATTGACAATTGTGACAATATATTGGAATTGCCTTTCTATCTTTTTCTTTTCCAGATATCCAAATCCGGTCCGAAATCCGAACTTTTTAAACGGTTAGGATACGGTATAATTTTATAATATCCGCTAGAATAGGATACGGAAGCGGATACACTCATATCCGGTCCGTTTGCAGCCCTAGGTAGAAGAGGGTACACCAAGTTAAGTTTAGAAATAGGAAGTTTCAGGATTCTTAGACTCGAATAGGAAACATCATGTTAATTGCAACTCTAAAGCTAATGACATGTTCTCGGGAGAGGCCAAGGGGTCAACCCACATGGAGAGACTAGAGGGACCAGCCCATAGGGAGAGACCAACGGGTTAACCCGAGAAATAACCTGGGGTGAGAGAATGGGTAACCACGCCCAAATGTCGTAGCTAGAGGGGTCGGCTCTTTACGCTTATGAAATTAGTTGTAAAGTTTGGTAGTTGATTGAAATACTTGTCATTCATCATCCATTGCATAATATATATATATATATATTGAAAGGCTTATATTGATTGGTATGAATATAAGATGTTTACATATTATTGATAGAAAGAGACTCAAATTTGCATCTTATTATTTGATAGTAATTGAGACATTTGTTATGCATAATAATGCATTGTACCACATGACATATATGTATGTATGCATTTGATAGTATATGTTGATAAAGGAACGCTACCTTAAAGAACTTAAAAAGAGAAAGGGTGTGTTTTCCTAAAAAGAGTATAAAAAATAAAGAGTCACTTCCCTACTAAGAGGGTAAAAAGAAAACAGGAAAGATGTGGATTAGGGTCTACTGAGAAACTATCTTGAGCTCTATGCCTAAGGTGTTTGGTGATTCAACCATTTGGGGCAAGCAGTCAAGCGTTAAGACCCTCTTCCATCTATCCCAACCTACGTATTAAGATGGTCTTCAACCAATATTGATGCACCCTGTGAGTGCAATTACATCACATGCATTTATTAGAATACATGGTTTTTATGTTTACATGATTCGTATGATTTGTTTAGATGATATGGTTTGTTTTCTTTGTTACATGTGGCTTTACTTCTTGTTGTGGCACCAACTCGGGGTCCCTAATCAAAGTCGTGGGTTAAAACCTGGCAAGAAACCACCCAATGCCTAATGTCCGAGGTTAGGTCTGGTGATTCAGCTACTTGGAGCAAGCGATAAAGGAATTAAGACCGTCTCTCATATACCCCGTATTAGCACTTGTAATTGCGAAATCAGAATAAGTAATGACCAATAATTTTGCACCATGCATCCATTGCATATCACTGTGGGTATCAAGTATCAACATTACTAAATTTTACCAAATGTATTTTCATTGGATTATTTGTGTATTATTTTTTTACTTTGTTTTTATTATTAATTTGTAGAATATTGGATTTACTTGACGGGCTTTCCCATAGTTCATCCCACCATTTCATCGCAGCAGATTATGAATCATTTTCTCACCCCATGGAACGAGATCTTGCAACTTGAGAGCTTGAGTTTACCCATACGTAGATGGTGGTATTTTGTAGTCTAGTCACTGATAGACTTGATAGACTAGAGATATACTTTATATAGCTTGTCTTGGTTTTGTATATCCCGCCATGAGATAAATGATATTTTGTACTGGATTATAAGTTCTCATATATAAATGAAATCATTTTGGTATATTATGTGCACATGGATATTTTTATTGTGGTCTATCGATGTATAGACTCGGGAAATGCTGCAAAGTTTTTGCAGGTGTCATGTGATATGACCTCTAATACATCGGGATCCGGTACCCCATAGAGGTATGGGTTTTGGTGCGTTACAAAACATGTCTTAGCAAAACCCATGAGACCATGACACAAATCCTAATATTAGTGTAATGCAGAACGAATGTTCCTAGTAGTCCTTCTGTTTCTGATTACCTATTTTAACATACTTAATTTCTGTAGTTTAGGCCCTGATATAATATCATACGTACTGTTCTTCCTTAACATTCAACAAAATAGCATAAAATGTTGTCCTGATGCATCTTACACCACTCGAATACCAAAAAAACGGGCGAATCAAACTTGCTACAAACTATCCATAAATTGCGACAAGAAGAAAAACCCCAAGTTTTAATTTTTGCTACTGACCTGAGTTGTTTTCCCGCTACCAGTTTCTCCAACCAAGATCAAGCTCTGGTTTGCCTTCAAGGCCTGCAAGAACTCTTCCTTCTGCTGCCAGACAGGAAGTGTCTTTCTCTTCTCCAGGATTTCATAGTATCGTTGCGAGTACGGGCGGCCGTTCCATCTATTAGTGAATAAACCTTGCACTTGGCCACCGTTAACTTTAGCGATTTTCGCAGAAACAGAAGTCTCATCCACGACATCAAATAAGCTCACCTTCCTCTTCCTCTCTGTCGACATTCCTCCGCTCGAATTCAAAACCAAGAAACCCTAGAAAACTAAACCAATCGAAAGAATGGTAAGGAAAGAACCCAAAAACCCTCAAAGTAATTTGTGATAGATTGGATAAAGAGATCGAACTGGATCGAAAAAGCTGGATCAAGTGTTCAAAGGTATCAAAACGTGATTCTCGGGAGATTATTCAGGATGCCCTAGAACGATCAAGAGTCGTAGAATGATCGCCAGAGCGCTTAAAGCCCTTAAGACGTTTTAAGGAGATTTGGAGACAATGTGTTTAAAAGATACAAGGCTTCTGAAGCAGGAAACCGAAACCCTAGATTTTTTTTTTCTTCCCCTTTCCTCGCTCATGAACTCTACGCTGGAAGAAAAGCTAGGGTTTTCTAAGTTATATACGTAGAGGAGGACATAAAGAACTTTCGCGAAATCCATTCACACCGTCAATTACAAAAATAATAATAATAATAAAATAACGAAATGAGTATTAACTATATTACCATATTACCCTCCTAATTTTTGGACTGGTTTTTGCCAAGGATGAACCTGGGTCAACCTTTTTTCTTCTTAGAAATGATGAGGAGTGAACTTGGCCCCATTGATCAAAACTGGCCCAATAGTCAAAACCATAGTTTTGAAAATGGATCAGATCTAATGGGTCAACCAGTTTGACTTGAACCAACACCCTAAACAGTTCTATATAAACTTAAAATCATAATCTACCAAAAACCATATATAACTAGCAAAACCTGCTGATTTTTATGAACCCGGCTCCAATAAAATCAACTAGTTTTTATTTTTATAGAAACAAATTAGGAATGTGTCTTTACAAATTCCAATCCCACTTTTCATGATTTTTTAATGTTTATTACATGTTTTTTGTATCATTTAAAAATTAGAAACCCCGGTCATAAGCCTTCTCATGCATTATGATTTATTTTATTTTTTGGTATTTTATTACATTTACTTATGTTTGAAGCAAACCATGGTTAAACCATGTAAACCAATGGTCAGCAAACCCTATTGGACCTGAACCATCTAGCTTATTGATTTGATGGTTGGTCTGATTCTCATAACTATGGTCATAACATAATCTGGATTGCTGGTCCAATCATCCAATTTGATCCACTTTTGAGATTGGTGGTATTTCGTCTATTTTCACACACCTTTTTTTTTTTTTGATCACTTTTTGACACTTCTAACTCTCTACATGCCACATGTAGTCTGGTCACACCATTTTTGGTCACATAAAATTTGCTTCTTACTTAAAATTAGTCAACCGTTAGCATTAACTGCTTTTGCAATGGCTCCACATCGGTCAGCTCCCCTGCCATAGGTCTGCTGGTCATCAGGGGGTGGATACATCAGAGCTGAAAAGTGAAAAGCACCCCCCAAAAAGTGGAAATCACTTTTCGGCACTGATGTGTCTGCTCCCTGACTACCAACAAACTTAAGGCATTCGTAGGGGAGCAGACGAAATCCATGCCGACACTTTATGTGGTGCTTAAAAAGGAGTGACACTTCATGATTAGTGGTTCTTTAGGTACATTCATCCACAAAAGAATATTTGATTTTGTTGTTGATGTGTTTATGAAAACACCATAGTTATTTATTTCTTATTAGATAATTAATTTGTTTTTAAATGGAATTTAATTATTTCTCAATAAAATAAAACGTATATAGAAAGATAGTAAATATATGGCGATATCATTTGTGAAAAATCCGGTTATATGATTCCACTAAGCCTAATACGTAAGATTAATGTCTGATAGGGTGATGATATATCAAATATATATTAGAGTTGTTGACTACTCAACTCTAAGTTTGTGACCTATGAAATAAAAATAAAAAAATCTCCAAGTTTGTGTATAGGTGTATAAATAAATATATCAAAGGGTCACATTGAAATTATATGACAAATAAAAACACTATAAAAGATTGTATAATTCACTTGGAGAATCTATGTTGTCCCATGACGAAGAGGTTTGTATCACACAAATGTATTTTTGTATTATCATGAGCATTTTGGATAATTTATAATTGATTTACAACCTACAAGGGCAAAAATGTTTAAGAGGAAATTTACTATTATAATTACGCTAAATTAAATCTGAATCTACTTAATAAAGATTTTATCAAGTGATTTTAAATTTTAAATTTAATAAATATTTATTTTAGAATCATTTCTGAGAGAAGGTTTACTGATGTCTAATTAAATTGCATAATAGCCTAAATTAGTTATCTTAATCCAATATGGGGCTTGAAAGTAAGAATTTTTTGTTATCGAGATATTATAGGATATTCTCAGTGGAGTGTCTGACATATAAATTATTCTTTAGATAAGTGCATATTTGTTAAATACAATACTATAAGCGTTCAAGTGCAATGTGTTAATGAGTATGGCTGTAACTAGTAAAAATCCATGTATTATCAAAGAATAACCTACTAGGCAATATGAAATTACTGAAGTGTCATAAAGGCAATCACATGAGTAGGTATCCTTCAATCATGTAAAGCAAACTTTGAACAGCCTGACCCATCTTTTGGCTAAAAGAGGACTTCTCTCATCGCAGCCGTTGTTATGGCTCTTTACTATGCATTTTTGGCTTACAAGAGCCATCTCTAATGATGTAAGGCCTTTTCTGAGGGTGCCATATCAAGTGCACCACACTCCTGATGTGACCACTCAGGAGGGGGAATCAAAAAGCTCCAAAAAGTGAATTGATTCCACCCCCCGAGTGGTCTCATCAGGGGTGTGGTACATACGATATCATCCCCTTTCTGAGAGGCCCTTCTATTTCTTAACGAAATTCACCTTTTTACACCCCGCCCCCCTCAAAATAAAATAAAAACACTGGCATTAGCTAGCTTTACATCAAAGGATGAACATTAGGTATCAAGGATTTCTATTGACCCACAATTTTATTCAGTAATTTTCCGTATGGTAATTGTATGGTAAATGCATATTTTGGGTATAATTTTAATTACTTTGATTGTTAAAGGCATGGCAAAAATTCAGGCAATAAAATATGAAATCATTGTAGGAGTAAGTTCATGTTTATCTTTTACAACCATACTTTTTACTCATATTTTCAAAGATTTGTGTTATTATCATAACATACATATTTTTTAAATATTTAACATTTTTACCCTACATTTTTATTATTTGATGTTACATATGCTTTTTTAAAACACATCAAGTTAGTGTCTAATATGTGAATAATACAATATTTCTAGGGCCACAATATAGGCTTTTAATGTGTTCACAAAATCAACTTCTATTTTGCTGTAAATTAAAATATGTTGTTGTTGTTTATATTCTCAACCTCGATGGTAGCCAAAACGTAGCATCTTTTATCCATGGCAACAATAGCCAAAAAGAAAAATGGAAGAAAGAAAGAAAAAAAGAATAATGTCTGTCAAAAAAAGTCTAAACACCATGGCTTGCCATTGTTCCAAACAAACCCAATATTCCCATACCCTATTTGAAGAAGAATAGAATATGAATCCTAATATGATCAGTTTGATTATTTCCCAAAACTTGTGAGTCGATATTAGGTCTCATTTGCAAATTTAGCTAAAAGAAAATGTGCCCAACCATTTAGCAAGTTAAAATACATTAATGTGACACTCATTCTTCTTCTTTGCACTTAGAAGCATGGGGGAACTATACTTATGCCTCCCTCTTTGGCTAAGAAGGTTCCTAACTAGGACCCTAGTGTGGTCATAGATTGAGTTTGGATGTTCTAATGTTGTTGTTTGCCCTACCATAAGTCTAATCTCAAGTCCTCTACAGTAAGTTAAAATACATTAACATGCAACGAGTGTCTACAATGTGACATGTATACAAAATTTAAAACTTCCACTTAAATTTGGTTAGATTTTTTTTTAAACATGTTACATTTTGATAACCGTTGCAGCATGTTAATGTATTTTAACTTACCATAGAGGATCCAAACTCATTAGGCTAGGCTGCCAAGATTAGCACATCTGGACTCCTTCTTAAGGTTTTGGCCCCATAAAATACTACAGACTTTATTACCTGGGGCTCATAATACAAATCAATCATCAAGTCTCCATCCAATTGACTTGTTTATAAAGTTGGCCATTCTACAAGTTATTTTTTGTCCAAGTCAAACGAGGGATATATAACGAAGAAAGTGAGAATACACATGAAGGTATTTTGTTTAAAGGCCTATTGGAGCCAAAATGGAGGTTGGATCCAACATTGGAATGACCTACAATATTGGATACTAAAATTTTACTATTGAGTGAGCTACATTATTAGTTTTACAATTTATAGAATAAGATAACTGAGTCGAAGAAATTGAGATAGAAAATGCAATCTCTCAATGTAGGTCTTCCGCCATACGGCCATTTTACATTGCTAAAGGTGTGAAAGTGTAAGTTCCACAACTTTTTTTTTATTATAAAGAAAAACACAATTTACTAAAATAGGGAACTACAAAGGGGAACCATCTTGTTGGAGAACCTCCAAGAGCCAAATAGGAGGTTGAGAGATTCAACTAGCAAATGTTTGATCTTTTAGACCATAACTTGCAAAAGCATGAATTACAGAATCAGAGTTTTAAATGGGATAAAATAACTAGGACAAAACATGATTAGAGGGATGTGCAGTCCTTCACCACTGCTCATATTCAAAGGCCATCGATGGTGAGCATTTGAGAGTCATTTGATAATTTCCAAAGAGTAGCCTTCAAGGATGAGATGCCGGTACTCAAGCAACTTTCCCAGGAGTAACCCAAGCCTGAGAATTTTACATTTTTGCTTCAAGATGAGAGTTTGCATGAGAGACTTCAAATTGGTCTGTACAAAATAAGCCATCATCATCTCTAATAGTGGCTCCTGACCATGAGGTAGAGGGCGAGGCGAAGGCCCCATTAAAGTTTTATCTTCAAAAAACACTGTACAGGGGTGAACCAAAAGGAGTGCTTAGAGCTTTGATAATTGCAAGGGGTTGATTTGCTTAACTATATATGTACCGGTAATGATAAATTCTTGTCCGTTATAGTTACAGAAAAGTTTGCATTACTTAATATGTATTAATTTAGCTTTTTAAGGCCAACCATTTTATGCCTAAAAAATATAATCTTCACACCCAAAATGAGAATCATTTATTTTTAAATGTGGAGAGAAAAAATGTTATCTATAATCTCAAAACCCCACTGTATATGGAGAGAAGCTCTCTACGGTGGGTTTGGATGTAAGATTTTTAATCTCATAATATGGGCATACATAGATCAAAACTTGGTATATATACGGTTATAGTACACCTTATAGTACCGTATTGGTATTTGTGTGTTTTGATGAGTTTAAAAGACTAAAGAGTTTTGTAAAAACTGTTTCTCTAAAAAAACGTGTCTTTTCATAAATGATACATCTTTTTTTTTTTTTTCCAATGGTTGTATCTCTTCAAAACAAAGAAAACCGTTTATAGAGTTGGAAAGATCATTTATCACACCCCTTCATTCTTTTTACAGATCTCTTCATTTTGATTAGATACAACCGTTAGAAAAAAAATAGAAGATGTATTGTTTACAAAAAAAAATGTTTTTTAGAGAAACAATTCTTACAAAACTCTTCAGTCTTTTAAATTCATCAAAGCACACAAATATCGATATGGTACTACAAGGTGTACCATAACCCTATATACACCAGGGTTTTGATCTATGTAAGCTCATATTATGAGATTAAAAATCTTACATTATCGTAATTGGGCTACATAGATCAATAGTATTATATTATTTTTTAAAAACAAATATAAAACATTTTGGTGAGTGGCCAACTCAATTTTTTTTAATGTAAATAAAAATCAACCACAAGATTTTGAACACACTTCAACAAGATTTGATTCATTAAAAATAACGATATTGAACTATAGCAATCTATACATTATTTTGTAATGTATGACCAATTTATGACCTTCATATGTTTTCATGAAAATGACATGCATATGTGACCATTCATGTCCATTTTCAAATGATCCTTTTATATTGTCTTAAACAGACAAGAACTGAGATCATGGAATTGCTATTCTGTACAAAAATGAAAAGCATAATCATCCTTTTATCAATTTCAAAAGTAAGAGATAAACCCTTGGTCAAAGGATCAACAACCATCATATATGTGATAATATTTTCAGCAGACACTTCATTTAAATTTGTACTTAAACAACAAGATACCTAATGTCTATATGTTTAAGTTTTCCAAAAGTCATATTGTTTTTTAAAAGAACTATTACAGAGGATTTTTAATAGTTTCAAAATGGAGCTCACAATTCGAAGTCTTGAAATATAATTCCTCATCCATAGTGACTCATATATGGTCTTGTAACAAGTCATAAATTCTGTACACATGATTGATATTGTTGTTGAAGACTGTTTTGTTACGTTTTTCCATGATGCAACACCTCTAACAACCATAAAAGTATACCCTTTTATCTCCCACTGATTTTGAGATATATAAACTATTCGATAAGATTTTATCAAAATCAAATTAAAAATAACCTAATGAAATTTAATCTCTATGAGTGGTGAAAACTGAATTAAAACACCAACTCAAATAAAAACACACCACATTCATTGCAATTCTTTCTGACAAGCGAAAATTATAACATGGTAGGTTTTAACAATAAAACCAAACAATAAAAATCCAACAAACAAATACATGATCCAAAAATTAAATTAATCAATTGGTCTCTATTCTCACTACGTCGATTGTAACAAATCATCCTGTCATCGGGTTGCAGAAGAATAGGAGGAAAAAGAAGACAAAAACAATCATAAAGCTTTTAATATCCAAGAATGATAGATATGTTCTATTTTAGTTTTCCATATATTTTCTATTTTGAAAATCATGATTATGTTGTTTTAGATATGTAAATGTCTTACATTGGAATGTAACAAATTTATGGCACAACCACACAAGATACAGAAGGAAGTCCAAATGACAAAATATGAGTATGACACTCAATTGATTCATCATCTTTGGGAGGCAAACTTCTTATATTTATTTTCATATGATTCTTTATCAATAAGCACTCAAAACTCAAGATCTTTCTTTTTCCTAATGAAGCAAATGTTCTTGGATAAAAATGCTTTTGTAGTGTATATGGTGAATTATAAACAGACATGTGTTGTTTTAGGGGGTAAAAGGGTCCAAAAAAGTGTTCAGTTGAAAAAGGAGGTGGTCAATAAAAGACATCAAATTCAAAAACACATCATGTGTCAATCAATGGCACGCCCTTAGAGGTTTGTCTCAAAACAGACAATCATTCTCCTTTTCCTAATTCTCTATGTTTTATAAAAACCATATAAATTAATGTTTCTACTATATTTTCTTTATCTATCTTCTCTTTCGTTCTTAGTGACCCATGAAATTCACATAGGAAAACCCACCTTCTTCCCCAACAGTTGCAATTTTGAAGGATAATAAGATCTATTCCCTTTTGAATTCCCTCGGTCAAAAAAGGGTTTTAGCTTTCAATCATCCCTCCATAACTAAAGCTAAGTTGTCTTTGGCAAGCAATTTCATGTTGCGATCTACATGAAATTGTGATATGGGTCTTATTAAGACCACGTATACAATTTTAATTGTAATATCCGAGTTGATATTTATTAACATTTTTAAAAAAAAGCATAAACTCAAATTCATTCATTCAAACATATCATTGATTATACGATTCAAAATCGAGAAGCATAAGAGATTTGGATATTTATGGAAATCTTTTGTAACGCCCTTGAACCCGGATTCAGATATGGATCTGTATCCCTCCAGATTTGGATTAGGATTCATTACTGTTCATAAATCCAATAATCCTCATAAGATTGGCTCAAACCATGGGCCCACAAGTAAGATCCAATAGTCCGCGTGTCCACATTGTTTTTTATGTCCATTTAGTTCAATAATCATATTTCAATAATTACATGATCATATTCAATATCCACTCATCTCATACACATTTAGTTTGCTAAAAGTGCGAAAGCGTAATCCAAAATCTACTAAGATCATAATGGTTCATGAGCATCAAATCAAAATAGAGATTTCACTAGGGTGCCCTCTCACCCAAATATACAAAGAAAACATCTACTAGTATGAAAATATGATTCCAACACAAATGGGGGATTCCAAAATATGCCCAAAATAAGGATAAGAAAAACGAAAGAAGACTGTGGATGTCATAACAAAGTCCCTCGAATAGAGGACCTGCAACAATAGTCAGTTAGAAAAATAAACGACTGGGTTAATCACAACCTGTAAAAAATCTAACAAACTATAAATAATATAAAGTAAATCACACATCTAAATACTAGCATGTCCAAAGGTCAATATAAAGCTAAACAAATATCGAAGTAGTAATCAGAATCATGCTAGTATAGAAATATCAATAGTCACATGTTACATAAGAGTCGATGATTCAATACAAAGATTTAAGTTCGAATAATAATTCAATGCGAAGGTCGAAGCTCACAAATTCGACTGCATATGTTAGTCTTGAGAGATCCAATGTTTTATGATTTTGGAGTGTACAAAGTTAAATACTCAAAGTGTTCAGAATCCATATGGTTCACAATGTTCGAATGTTCAATAATCAGAGTTCAAAGATTCAAAGTATTATGAGTTTGATGTTCAAAGTATTCGAAGTTCACAAGGTTCAATATTCGAAGGAGTCCAAAGTTTAATATCCAAAATCGTCAAAAAGATATGTTTAGCCCGGTGTTAAGGCCTACATAATCACTATAACACATTTAGCTCGATGCCAAGGCCCAGATCGTTAACGGTCACATTTAGCTTTGTGACAAAGCCCAAAGAGTTTGTAAACACACTTAGTCTGATGCCAAGGCCCAGATTGTTAACGATCACATTTAACCCTGTGACATGGCTCACATACTCACTATGACACACTTAGCTCGGTGTCAAGACTCATATCATTAACGGCCACATTTAACCTTGTGACAAGGCCCAAAGAGTTAGTAGACACACTTAGCCCAATGTCAAGGCCCAAATCGTTAACGACCACATTTAACCATGTGACAAAGCCTAAAAATTTAGAGTTCAATGTCACACTTAGCCCGATGACGAGGCCCAATTAGTCAAAGGTTCAAGGTCCAAAAGAGTTCACATCGATATGTTTCAAGGTTCACAAAGTTTCGATAATCGAGATATTTTCATAATGTGTAAAACAAGCATGAGCATTGTATTGTCATAAAATGATTATTTCAAATACATATAGTTCACTTAGATTCAATATTAATATATTCATAAGTTTGAGGTTGCGGTGATTCACTAAGATCTCATGTAGATTCAATGATTCAAATATGTGTTAGAATTCAAGGGTTCATACATTGTATATAATTACTAGGAAGCATATAGTTCGATACGTTTCCACAAAAATTCAGAAAATTCACATGGTCTTCTATCAAATCAAATCATAAAGATCAACCAATATCAATTCTAGTGTTCCAAATAATAAGTGAGACAAGATTACTTTTTAAATTAATCATAATTAGGATAAATCTTAGGGAATTCACTCTTCACACTTCACATAGATTTTCAAAGATTCACATGGGAGAAAATTCAGAATTCATATGTTCTAAGGATTACATGAAGGAAATCAGTCCACACAATATCTAAGATAAATAAACTTTCACAAAATATGTGTAGAACCAAGAATCAAATCAGAATCAATGGTCACAAGCATGATCCTACAGAATTTTTCAAATATTTCAATAAGAAAAAAGATTATTCCAAGCATATGGAGCATATGACCTCATTGAGCAAGCTGGGATTCACAATTCTAACATGTTCCAAGGCATTAAATAAAAAAATAACCAGTAGTCTTAATAAATTTTATGGCTAGCATCACATAATCTAAAATAAAAAGGATATTCATAACAAAATCACCCATTGTAATCAAGATTTACTTACTAGAGGAGCTTAGATCCAAATAATCCCAAGGTTCAATGACTTAGAGCATAAGTTTTCCTATATTTTCAGAAATTTCAAAAAGATTCAATCACAAAATTTGAAAGATTAAAAGAGTCCAAATAAGTTTCATTAAACCATCCACAGTAAGATAGATTTACTTACAAAAAAAAACCTTAGATTCAATGATTCACATAGTTTTCAGAGATTTCAATCAATTTTCACAACTAAAACACAAGAATCAAAGGAATCCAAAGAGAAAGTACATCAAATCATCCATAATATGCAAGATTCACTTAATATCATTCTCTTCTCTTAATCACTTTGCACAACCACTTCCTTGACCTTCAATCCTCTGCAAATTTTACATGGATCTAATGCTCAAACACTCTATAATATAATTATAAGATCAAAACTAACAAATTCAAGCTAATTTAACATTGATCTAAGAAAGTTGTAGCTTACCTTGGCTTGAGAAAGCTAATCTCTCATTCTTTTCCTAATTCTCCAAGTTCCTCTTATCTCTTTCTTTATCTTTCTCTTATGTGTATTCTAGTCAATTTAGAGTTAGAATAAGGTAGTATACATGTTCCAGGTGTGAAATTACCATTTGTCCAAAGTTCCCATGCGAAGAGGGTAAAATCTCCCTTTTGTTAAAAAAAATCTGGGCAGTGGCGCTCGACCTAAACGACTCGCAGTCAGCCCAAATACCTCACCTTGGTTGCCCACGTTATGTCGTGGTTGACTGGCTTGCACACACCCGAAACCCCCTAGATTTTTTTTGGTAAAAGCCCATTGTGAAAAAAATGGGCATAACCTTTTATAGAAAACTCTAAATTGGATGTCGTTTGTTGGGTTAGAAACTAGACTTCAAGACCTTTCCAACAAGGTATTAAACACTCTCAAATTCTTTTGGTATTTATGTCAGTGGGTTTGAGAAATTACCCCAAATTTGTGGGCTTGATAGCACATATTCCTTGTGGGAGAATTGTGATAAGTTATTATAAAAGACTCGTAATTACACACTGTTTGATGCATTAGAAAGTAGACTCCCAAAATTTTCTAGGGATATGTATATAATTTTCATTATAAATCACTCGGGATTGGTGTCGGTGGGATCACAAAGTTACCACAAATGCGAAATCAAGATATTTTCGAGCTTGATAGGTTCGAGGCCCAACTTGGGTCTTACACTTCTAACTTGGTCCAATGAGTTCTTAAACCACTCTATGATCTATTTAAACATGTGAAAGGATAATTTTATCTGTATGAGGGTAAAATTATAATTTTATCATTACATCTTCAATGTTTTCTGACAATCTTGAATTATCGCCTTGATGTGCTACCAGAAAGGATCTCTCTTTTGAAGAAGATTGACAATGTTCGTTGAACCAATTTCAACATGCATTAAAAAATGCATTCTGAATGTCATTTGAAAAAAAAAAGCGCCCAATTTTGGATCATGCAGTATGACTAAAAGAGGCACTAAAACAGGTAATTCACGTGTCACAAATGAGGTCATTTTAGTATTTTTAATGAAAAATTGAAAACAACCTGTTTTGTTCATTTTCGTTTTAGGGTTTCCATTTTACGACAGGAGTTTCTATTTACCCCACACATATTTCTAAATTTACCTCACTTATTATTATTTTTGTGTTTCCTTTTATACCCCTTCTCCAACCTCCTCCCTTACCTAAAATACCCCTCCCTTCTCTCTCTCTCAAAACCCACCTCTCTTTCCAATGCCGGTGGCGATCCCTCCGGCAGCAGCCCGGAGGCAAGGGACATTTTTTTTTTGTTAAATGGTTGTTTTTTTTTACGTGTCCAAAATGCTGTTGCTGAGAAGACAACCCATGGTCGGACAGAAGCTCCGCTAAGCTATCCAAGCAGGGGTTATCGTGCTCAGCAACTACAGTCCGAACAGGGAAAAAAAATGGATAGGGAGGGAGAGAGTGAAAGGAAGAGAGAGAGAGGAGGGAGGGGGTGTAGGAGAGAGAAAGAAAGAGAGGAGGGAGGAGGGAGGAGGAGGGGAGAGAGAGAGAGAGAGGGAGGAGTGCGGGAGAGGGAGGGAGAGAGAAAGGAGGAGGAGTGCCGGAGGAGGGGC
>JAOXJP010240808.1:0-37748 GCA_025762735.1 Platanus orientalis | reverse complement strand
GAAGAAATTTTGGAATTTTTGTATTCCCTTTGTATTTCATTTAGCTACCCCTTGAAGTGGGGAATTTTAGACAAAATTTCGAGAAATTTCTCTAAAATTTTGAACCATGCTCTGCACAACACTAAAATTATTCAATGAACAGACACTGATGGTTCTCTCGAGTGTTTAAGATTCAAAACACATAAGCAAATGATAATTAAAAGGAAAAATGAAGAAAATTTGCTAGATGTGAAAACCCCTTTTCAATTGTAAATGATTTGGTGTTTTATTGCTCAACTCTTGTTGAATCTCTTCTTATATAGAAGAGAATATACAACCATTGACATCTTTGTTGGGTTGCTTAACGTTTGAAACTAATAATATAGAAATAGTGTATAAAATCAATATATTCTATTATTTAAGAACCCAACAAATTAGGTAAGTGAGGTATTGTGTCGGTTTTGAATCTCATCAAAATCCCTCTAACGATACATTCCCCTACAAAAGTTCAAAATGATCTAAAACCTTAAATTTTTCTTAAATAAAGCATAGTGTAAACTTTATATGTATCCTAATAACAAAAAGGGATACACATTAGAGAATCGGAACATTAAACATATAGGCATTGGTGTTTTTTACGACTATGAACCAACCATTGGAAAAACACCCCACGATCCACAGAATCCTAGTGGTCCTTGGGCCTATGAACCTAACTTCACTAATGTGAATCAACTGAAAATATTATCCACAGTTCTCACTTCTCACTCATAATCAATTTTGTTCTTTCGGCGGGTTGACACTATTTTGGCCATGTACTACATCTAGATGCTCATGAGCGCTCTCAAGAACCAACCTAAGTTCTCATAAAAGGTAGCCTCACCCCTACACTCGATTAAGTGAATATATTAAGTATACACTACATCTAAACACATCACCCATTAGGGTTATAGATCCACTAAGAGTATTTTACTCATCCTCATAATGTTGCATTAAGCTTTGCCTATATCAATCATAGGGAAGGGCATGTAACAATGCTAAACGAGTCATCCAATGACTTGTTTTTACCCATATGAACTTAATTTATGGTATCGCCAATCACATAGGTTAGGTTACCATCACCATGACTCACGATTTAGGCTTAAGCCTCATCCCCCTTGATGTTTCTTTTTCTAACCCTCTAGTCAATGGTTTAGTCAGAGAATTTACCAAATTTCTCTTTAATCTTACATAGTTTAGGGATAAATATAACATCATCAATTACAAGTTGTCTCATTGTGTTGTGTCTCAGGTGGATATGCTTATTTTTTTCCATTATAGGATTTGTTATTAGCTTGAGCAATCACAGCTTGATTATCACAATTTATAAACACATGCAGTACCAGTTTGGCCCATAAAGGAACATCCACAAGTAAGTTCCTTAGTCATTCGGCTTCACTTCCTACATTCTATGAGGCATTGAACTCTACCTCCATGGTCAACATCACTTTGAATGTTTGCTTCGTTGATTTCCAATAAATTGCTCAACCTGCTACAATAAATATATAACCACTAGTTGATTTCGTATCAATCAAATTAACATCACAATATCCTTTTAGTACTGGTGGACTACTAGTGTACAATAATCCTAACTCAATAGTACCTTTTAGGTATTTTAGGACTCATTTTATTTCAGTCCAATGTTGCTTATTCGTGTTAAAAGTATATCTACTTAAATGCTACAGTAGGCCTCATGATATTTGCTAAATAGGTTAAACACCTAATGATTTGAACATATTTTCTTTGTCTGACTATTACGCATTTATTTTTATTTAGGTAGATATAACTATCATAAGGTGTTCTAACTAGTTTCTCATAAAAGTGATCAAATCTTTTCAATACTTTTTTTACATAATGGGATTAATTCAACATCAATCCTTCTTTAATTCTACGTACTTCAATTCAAAGAAGTGTATTTGTTTCTCCTAAGTCTTTCATATCAAAATTTAGAGCCTAGGAATTTCTTAGTATTATTTACCATTTCATAATTAGTACCCATAATCAGTATGCCATCAACATATACACAAATTAAAATGCCATTTTTTAAATCAAATATGGTGTCCTTGTTACTTATTAGAGTTTTATCCATTTTCTCATGTCATTATCTTAGTGATTGTTTTAGTCTATATGTAGACTTCACAAGTCTATAAATTTTGTGTTTTTTTACCTAGAACCACAAATCCTTCAGGTTGGAATATGTAAATCTCTTTTTCTAAGTCACCATTTAAGAATGTTGTCTTCATATCCATTTGATGTACGATTAATTTATAGACAGATGCAACGGCTACCAACATTTTTATGGTCATTTTCTTAGTAATGGGATCATAGGTGTTAAAATAATCAACACTTTTCTTTTGTTTATTCTCCAAAGCTACTAATCTTGCCTTAAACTTTTATATGGACTCATCAGGTCTTAACTTCTTTCTAAACATCCATTTATTTCCTATAGCCTTAACAGTTGGAGGAAGATCTACTAGCTCCCATGTATGATTTTCTAAAATATAATCTAATTCACTATTGATTGCTTTTGTACAAAAAGAAGCATCAAGTGAAGTTACAACCTGATGGTATGTGATTGATCTCTTTCTACTAGATGACAAATGTAATTATATGGTACATGTTTGTGTTCTATCAAATAAGTAATAAAGTTATCACAAAAATCCTTATTTTTCCTCATTCTCTTACTTCTTCTAGGTTCTTATTTATTATCAAATTTTACTTGATTTTCATTCCTTACATACTCACTTGGTTGAGCATTTGGAATTCTTTCTTTTAGAGAAAGAAAAAATTTCCAAAGAATTCAATATCCTTCGATTCTATAATTATATTAGCTTCTAACATATTATTTTCCATCCTCACCAAAAACCTCTAGGCTGCACTATTTTGTGCATACCCTATAGACACATAATCACATGTTTTTTTTTTGTTTTGTTCAAGTTTTCTCCTTTTGGGATATGATAACCCTACTTTAGCCAAATACCACACATTTTAAGGTATTTGAGGTTGGGTGAAGAACCCTTCTATAACTCATAATCGGTTTTTCCTATCCTTTTGTAGGTAATCTTATTTTGTATATGACAAGTATAGAGAATTGTTTCTCCCACATGTTCAAGGGTAACCCTAAAGTTATCAACATGACATTCATCATTTCCTTACACATTCTATTATTTATTTCTGTTACCCCATTTGACGTAGGTGTATAGGGAGCAATTGTTTCATGGATGATGATATGTGTTTCACAATACTTTTTTAAAGAGGTTGGAGTCATAAACTCCTTCTCTATTGTTTTGAGGCTCTTAAGTTTTCTACCTAACTGATTTTCTACTTTAGTTTTGTATTTAATAAATATCTCTTTGACTTCATGTTTATTCCTTAGTAAATGAAGAGTTGTCAAGCATGAGTAATTGTCTATAAAGGTTATATAAAACTTTTTTCCACCTTTATATTCTAGGTTTCTTAAATCACTATGAATAAGTTTAAACAATTCAATTTTTCTTTCAACTAATTTTACTTTTTTATTGGTGTGTTTAGATTCTACACATACCTCACATTTGTATGTGTCATCACTTATTAGGTTAGATATTAAACCTAATTGTTTCATTATCTCTAAATATGACATCCCCACATGGCATAGTCTATCATGCCACACATTAACGAAATCCTACAAGTAAGGAGAGGAAGATGCTTTGTCTTTTATTATATCAGAAAAGCTAAGTACTACTAATCCCCAGTACAATAACCTTGACATAAACCCCATTCTTCGTAATTATAATTTTGTTTGACTCAAAGGTTAGTTTCATCACAGCCTTCATCAACAATGTTCTAGAGATGAGATTTCTTCGCATATTAGGGACATGAAGAACATCAACTAGCTCCATAATCTTTTTAGAAGTAAGCTTCATTTCTACTGTCCCTCTTCTGATAAGACGTGAGAGAATTCCCCATGCACACTTTTCTTTCTATCTTTTACAAGCTTATAGGTATTAAAAGAGTTCCTCTTGTAGCATACATGTTTAGTGGCACTTGTGTTTACTACCCAGTCCCTGTTATAAGTCACATTGTATAATTATGTGATTATGCTTGCAAACTTCTCTGGTTCAATGACATGTACATTTACACTTTTTTGTTTATTTTTTTTGAATTTATATATTGTTGCTTTACGGCATTGTTTTCTATAGACAAAGCATTTACCTTTTAGTTTTTTTGTTGAAACTCTTCTTGAACTTTTTGTTTTTCTTCTTGATTTTTATATTTTCTAATACATTTGAGTGGGAAGCCAATTCATTGGCTTTATCTGTTTTCTCTTTCAGCCTTTTATTTTATTCTGAACGGTTCTTTTATGATAAATTCTTAAAGAAATAGAAATTTCCTTTTCCTCTCATATTGTTTTGGCAGTCATTCCACAAAGGAAGTAGTTTCTTTAAAAGAACCCCATCTACGAAGCATTCTAATTGTGTCATTCCATCTACTACAAGTTGAGTTACCAAAATTTGGATCTCATTTATCTAGGAGGATACTCCTATATCCTCCGTCATTTTAAAGTCCAAAAAGTTAGCAATAAAATACTTCTTATTGCCTGCATCTTCAATCTCATACTTTTTCCCTAATGACATCCTGGCATCTTTTGAATAATCCTCGTAATAGATATCTATATATAGTTCATTATATAGGGAGTTCAAGATAACATTTATGCAAATTTTGTTTACCATGTTCTAATTGTAGCTTGATCCTGACCTTGAAGATTCATGCTGATCCTCATGTTTTTGTAGCATTTGTTCAAACAACACATGACACATTACCCATTTCCAACAAAATAAGAACTTTTTTTTTGTGACATCTTTAAATACATTCTATTGAAGGGATCTATCACGGACACGTCTGGGATGGTATAATCCATTTTCAGGTTGAAATTTGATCCAAGCTATTTTTGTTAACCTTCAAGAAACTTTGAGTTATTACATACTTGCTTTACTATTTTAACTTCAACTAAAGATTTCTCCACTAACTTAGGTTTTAACTAATATTTTGTGGTTTTCAGATAGGTCTGGGATTTTGTACAGTTTTCTTCATTTGTTTATATATTTTATAATTTATATATATTTTTAATCTAATCGTATGGGCAAGGTCGACTAAATTGTTGTATCCAAAATTAAATTATAGTAGTTGTTTCTTTGTTTTACCTAGCATTTTTTTCAAAAAAAAAAAGAAGAAACAATTATATCAAAATTCTCATAATAATTGGTGTACAAATAAAGGTTTTAAAGAACTATTATGTATATTTGTTTGATTTCACAAATCAGAAAAAAGATGAATTTTACTCTAGGATTATTAGAAATATATATAAATTTTAAGTCTGCTCAACAACTCAGAGAAGACTAACTTTAAAGGAATTAGTCACTGAACTAACAACAAGATAAAATTGAAAATATATGTGCATGTTTGCAGCAAAACTCGTAAATATCATCACATTAATGTTTATTTAATATCAAAATTGTAAAATGTAAATGACTGACCTATGTTTCTCTGTCAATTTATAAGAACTTTACCATATATCAGAGATTTGAGCTACAAGCAAGAAAATCAAACGTGAATTTGTTGTATTGGTGTAGATTGTGGTAATCCACTATCTGTAAAGTGGATTTCACTAGCCTTATTCATGAGCAACAAGGTTTTCTCTAACATCCACCTCTAGGAAACACCAATGATACTTTTAGATTTTGCACAACACTAGATGTCTTCCATGAGCGGTCATTGACGGTTCTTTGAAGTTTATAAGATTCAAAATACAAAAGCAAATAATGATTAAAAGGAAAATGAAGAAAAAATGCTCTATGTGAAAACCCCTTTTTCAACTGTATCGCTTTGGTGTCTTTCTGCTAAGCTCTTGCTGAATCTTTTTTCATATAGAATAGAATATACAAACATTGACAGCCCTTTGGGTTGCTTAATGTTAAAAACCAATAAATATAGGAATAATGTATAAAATCAATATATTCAATGATTTAAGAATCTGATAAATATGGTAAGTGAGGTATTGCGTTGGTTTAGAATCTTATCAAAACCCTTATAACGTTACACTTTGCAGTTGAGATAGGTTACTTCTTTTTACATGACGCTAATGTTTTAACACTTGGACCTGACTAACTTATCGAATAGTTTAAATTAGAACCTCGGCTTATAAACCTAAATACGTAGTAAAGCCATTAATTCACATGTTTAAAACATTAATTAACAATCTAAGAGTGACCTAGTATTCATTTAATGTAGGTTTAAAACATTAATTCATGGTGTTTTTTTTGCCTTAAAAATGAAACCAATTGCATTATGTTAGACCAGAACCAATCCCTTTCCAGTTTGTTTCAACATGGGTTTTGCCTTTGAGATTTGGTGTTCTCACCAGAATATTTACCGCCTAATCAGACAATTACGATTAAAACTTATGGCACATGATGGACAATTGAGGTGCCATGATTTGAAATTTTAAGATGGAGACAAATGGTAAACTATAATTTATTGCCAAACTACAATGAAGATAATGCTGAAGTTATAATCACATGGAAAATGGAGATAAATAAAGATGGAGAATTGCATAGCATGAGACATGTGATAAGAAGAGCATTCAAAGGAGGTTTCTACAACTGAATGAGAGTTGTAGAGCATGGGGCAATGCATGACACTTGTGGCAAGAGGCGCATTTAGAGATGGTTTCGACAACTAATTGGATGCTGCCGATCATGAAACATATAACATCAAAGCAAAGAGTACTGATGACTAAAGGAAACTGTCTATTTTGTTCTATAAGTACCAACAAAACATAAAGAAAAAAGGGTCTCTCTCCAACACAAATTCAAACACATCACAAAGTTCCTTTTTCTTACTCTCCCATGTGAGACTTATATAATAGTTTAATTTAGTTTCCTCTGATATGAAATCCTGTTAGAGTTTATTCAATTCCTCTATAGGTTTCAGCCTATATCAATCCTTTAGAGTTGATTTAATTCCTCTATAGGTTGCACCATTTTCATCTTACATCATCATCCATCTTCCACCACCATTTATATAGGTTATAGCAACATCTCCACCATTTTGTGTAATAGCAATACCACCACCACTCTCATTGACCTGATTTGTAGTAGCACCACTACGTTGGATTTCTATAGCAACACCACCATTGTCCCAAACTACAGTAACACCATCAATGTGCCAAGTTATGGTGCCATCTCCATCATCTTTTTTAATGTTTTCTTTTACACATTCTAAAAGTATTTTGTTTCATAAATAAAGTATTATTTTAGTAAGTTTCATTTTTTTGTCATTATCATGGCATTGTGGTTTTAAAAGTCCTTAATCTATAGGTGAAAAGAACTCATAGAGGGAAGAACTCTCCCTTTCTTAATTGCCTAACCTCTTTTGATTTGGTGGTTGATCGTTTGATTTGACGCCTAAGGTCAAAGGTGAGAATGAAATTTGTGCCCACTTGGCATTGATACGCACCACACCAAAATTTATGCCGACACTTTGCCAAAGTTAATCAGGTGTAGAAAAAATATGAAATAACCAATTGATTAAACCAATTAGATTCTATACTACGGAGTTTGGTTCGCCATACCGATCACAACAAAACTGAAATGGACTATGAAATTGGCTCTCTTTTTGGTTTGACACTTGGTCTAGTTTTCAAAACTATGCATTGATCATGTTAGTGTTTGTTATATAAGGAGATTATATGGAAATCTTGTTATCATAAATCCTATCATCATCATTAGCTACTTTGGGTAGGATACACAAATCCTGTTACTATGCTCGTTTTTAAGGCCATATCATCTACTAATGTGACACTAACAAATCTTTGTCAACCAAATGCAATACAATGCTTTAAGGCACCTATTGCATGATAAAGAAAACGTTTGAGATTGATGTGAAAGCGTATAATCAACCTCTTGCTTTGGCTCCCAAATTTCCAAAGAACTTTTTTTTGTTGGTTGGGATCAGCATTGCCAATTTCACATAACCTCCATATTTTCTGTCAATTGCAGAGTTTGGATCATCTGTTGTGATTGTATCATGAACACCCTAAGTGAGATTATATATTTCACACACACGAGTGTAGTGTAGTTTAGTTGAGGCTTATCTAAACGAGTTCAATAAGAAGTTTGAGCTCTGTTTTGCGAGCTATAAAAAGACTTAAGCTCAACTCATTGATAGCCTTAGGTTTAGGTTTTCTAATCCTACCCTATTAACATGTGAGTCAGGGCTTGGATTAACCAAAACACAAACCGATAACAAGTTCTTCCACTTGAGTTCACATCATTTTCTATCTGAAATGGACAAGTACTACTCCAGTCTATGCTCAAGATGTGACACGATGTTTGACAAATGGTGTATTAATAAATATACAGGTACTTATTTATAATGTACTTAATACTTATCGTAATACACTCCTTTGACTCTTGTATATTGACTCAAACACCCTTTGTCAGGTCACATGTCACATATTGATTGGTAATGGAATGGTACTTGTCCATTCAGATTTGAGATGATAGTCGTCCATTTGAGACAAATATGTACTAGACACTAGAGACATCAGACAAGTGATCATATGCATTGTCCTTCCCTTTGGAAGGATGATACGGTAGCCATGGGAGCATTGGAGCATAAGTGAGATCTTAACATGTTATCCTGGGCATAACATCATTTCCTTTGGTAGCATAGTTGTAGGGAGGTAGGAAGCTCGTTTGGGAAGTTAATTCCAAACCACTTCTCCAAGTAATGAGAAGCACGCTTCCCAAAAATAGGAAGCATGATAAAGTAATTGGAAAAGCAAGTGAAAGTTTTTGGAAAAAGTGAATATAAATGTCTATAAAATCGATTGGAAAACAATCTAAAAAATATATATTTTATTTAATGTAAATTATATGTTGTTGGTATTGAATAAAATATTATTATGAAATTTAGTAATGATTTTTTAGATATAAATGATTTAACATTGATTTTATTGTTTATATTATTTTATTATAATAACAACAATAACATTATCCCAACTATTTGAGGTCTACTATACGAATCCTAACTATAAAATACTTCATATAAAAACCATCTTATTTGAATTTTTATAATTGGTTGGCCTTACTAATAACAAGTGGTTTACATATTGATTTATATGTCATGATTTATTTATTTATTTACGTAATATATGTTTTAAGTTTTTTACTATTTTATTAAATTTATTTATTTTATTATACTATAATTGAAATTATTGATCATAATTTTATATTTAATTACTTCATACTAATAATCAATTATTGTACAAATACTTATTAGTTTTGTAGACTTTTTATTTACTATCTACTCATAATTACCTGTTTACCTATTATTTTCATTTTACTTAATAATCATTTTATAACATTTTTTTTAAATAATTTAAAGTTACTTTTAAATTGCATTTTACTTGTTTTTCAATCGATTTCTATCCATTTTCCAAATACTTTCTTAATTGATTTTTACTTTTCATTTCCCAACGATTTTTTGAACCACAATTTTCGCTTTCGCTTCTTACTTGGTGGCCATACCAAAATACAGACAATGGGCATATAGAAGGGTGTTCTAGTAAATAAATAGTTAAGTACAATGTATTGACTAAAATACCCTTATTTGGCATTTTTTCACATGCTAATGCAGTTATAGCGGTATTTCTCTCCGGTTAGACTGGAGATTATAAACTCTCTGGACGTCATCTTATTGCACGTGTTCGATCCCTTAATGAACTGACACGTATACATTGGATCGGCGACGAGCAGTCGGCGGGGCAAAGTCCTAGCACTGCGTCTTCCCACCATAAAAAGCAAACTCAGGTTTCTCTGTGTACACTTCTTCTTTTTTGTTTCCCTCCGTGCGAAGAAATAAATTCTCTGCTTCGCCTCTACGTTTTCTCCCTTTTTATGTTTGTGTGTGTGTCCGTGCATGTTTGCTACTTTGAAACCCTAGAATTTTCTCGCATCAAATCCATTACTTGCTGTTTAATCATTCGAACTGATTGAACATCTCTGCTTCTGCAGATCTCAGATGCTTGGGGAGTCCACCAGGTCAGTCTTTGAAATCTTTTGCAGGCTTTGTTGATTATGGCGTTTTTTTTTTTAAATATAATTCTTTTGTGTTTTGGATGCTTCGATTTTGATAGTTTTGGATTTTTTTTTTCAAGTGTGTGTTCAGTGAGGTTCATTGATGGTTTAGGGGTTTTGGCAGGGAGATTTTATGAGGTTTTTTAGGGTTTTTGGTTCTTCTTGACGGATGTTGATGGTTTTGGTTGCAGTCGGGGCTAGCGAAGTTGAATTTGGGGTGCTGCGAAAAAAGACTTTTTTTTTCCTGGTAAATTCGAGTTCTCAGAGGGTTTTGTTCCTTAGGTCGAGGTCTGGGTCTCATGAGAATTGTTAGGGGAATGCAGAGATCGATTCGGGAGGAGCAAAAGGCGTTGGGCTGGAAAGAATCGTTCAGCCAAGGGATTGGCGTCACCGCGCCAAAAGCAAGGACGCGTGACAAACTGCGGAGTAGGACTTTGGCGCTCTAAGTTTGGAAGGGAGACCGGGCGGCTAGGATAAGTCTCAGCAGAAAAAAAGAAGATGACTCGTATCTTGGTTCAGAGAGGCTCTTCTGGTTCTTCATCGAACCCTAACCGCTCTTCCTTGCCTGGTTCTTCATCGGCTCCGACACAGCAGCTCTTCGCACCTCAGCTTCCTTCTTCCGTGAAAGAGGAGGAACAGGAGGAGGTGCAGGAACCAGGGGCCTCCGATGAGTTTCTGAATCTTTGTGGAAGTGGAGACGATAATAATACCACAAAGACGGATGAGTTCTTGCCCGAAAGCATTCAAGGTGTTCAAAATGAGAATCCGTTTGATGAATTTGTTGATAAGGAGGAAGCTAGTAATGAGGATGCTGTGGATTTTGGGGTTGTGATAAATGAGATGGATCAGCTGCGGACTACAGAAAGGCTCGAGTTAGATGAAAGCCAAGGATCAAGTGGTGGTTCTTCTCAGATTGTTTCTAGTAGTTCATATCCCCCTCCTCCTCCTGTCCCACCACCAAAACCCTCTGTGGCGAATTCGATTTCGAGGAGAACTATTTTGGGTGGTTCAAATGCTGTACGGATTGGCTCTTCTAGAAGAGCAGTGGCCTGGCCTGTTGTTTCGACTAGGACCTCACCATCAGATTCACGTCCTTCTTCTCCCAGGTCTTATGGTGAAGGGGAGGGTTACAATAGTGCAGATGAACAAAGCCCTTGTTTTGGACCCTCCTATGATGATGCAGTAAGTGTTGGTTGTTTCCACTTATTAGAGGTTATTTAACCAAGTGTTGAGTCATTTCAATTTGAGCTGAAATGTTATCTCATATTTTATTTTCTCTTCTTTATTTGCCTATTTATTTTGGTGGGAAGCTGTTGTTTAGATCACTTTTATAGTGTGAATATAAAGCTTGTATGTTGCACTGGTGAAGTACACTGTATTCATGTAATTATAATGGCTGGCTTTGCATCCAGAATTTTGCATATCCTATATATTTACTGTTAAATAAAACGTTGGCATGGCATAGGATCAGGCCATCAAGGCCTCTTTTTTGGTTCAATTGCATCTATTTTTCTTGCTTGGGTAGCCTAGCCTGATGATCAATGTTGGCTTTCCTTATCAATGTGTGAAACAGTATATGTATTTTTTTCATTTCTCAGTTGTGATGCCTTCTCTACCTTGTGTATTAGTGTGTTAAATCAAGTGTGAAAACATTAACGTTTTGTGTTTATTTTAGGAGAGAGAACGGCAGTTTGAGATTGATATAAGACGAGCCAAGGGTTTGGAAGTCAGACGAATGTTGGAGGATGGAAATTGCCTGTTTCGTGCTGTTGCAGATCAAGTGTATGGGGACACTGAAGCGTATGATTTGATTAGGCAAATGTGTATCGATTACATGGTATGCACATTTTGATATATGAATTAGTTTTGAAAAGAATTACATCCTTGTGCTTGTTTTTATGCTATTTAGACTTCGGTTTTTATTTCTTCTCATGTTGTATTAGTTCTTTAATGAAATACTGTGTTTTTCTCACCAGTTAAATAGTTTTATGATTTAGTTGTATCCCGGGAAAATTTCTGACCATTCTCTTGTGAGATATATCAACTTCTAGGGTGCCATTATGACTAGCCTTATTGATCTTCATTAGAAGTTATTATTACTTGCCTTGTATTAGAAATTAAAATTGGGAGAGGCTTTTCTATGTGCTGATGCTATATCCATTTTAGAATTGAACGTGTAAGCCGTGCTGTGTCCCACATATTATATACACATTTTGCGTTACTAATTTGGGGATGCATCATATGATTGAGCAAGATATTTTTTACTCAACAATGAGGTGTATCATGTATGTGATTGCAGCTCAATGTTCAAATCTGGTTGATTTGCCACCTCAATCTTTTTTATGACTGTATCAATGATTTCTTAAAACTTTTTGTTGTTTTGGACTTCAAAACAGTATTACACATCATTTATCCAAAACAGTATTACACTCTGGCCATAAGAAGTGCTAACTAGGTGTTCAAATCTAGGGGCATTTTAATTACTATCAGAGTTGGATTTAGGCTTTTGTTGTTGTTAGGTTAATGGAGTTAGTTTCTCATCCCTTGAGTTAGAATCTAGGGTTCTTATTAAAAAAGTGTAAGAATTTAGGGTTGTATATTCTTAGAAATAGTTGTTGTCTGAGTATTGTGGGGGAGATTATTTTTGGGTCAGTGATTGAAATTGGACTTTAGGTTTTAGGTGAGATCAGTTGTGAGTCCTATAGAAGCAACGGTTTTTATGGTTGGCTTGTATTGGCTGAATACATGATAGAAAGTACTTGACATGGTAGGTACTTATGCCATGCATTAACCTATGGGAGTCAAATGTAGAAATTTATTTTCTCATAGGACTCTCATTAAGCTGATGCCTGACTGCCACAAAGAATTAAGTTGAGGGCTAGTCTCTTGTGTTGAAGGCTGGGTTCAAACTCAGGGTCTCAATTGCGGACAAAGAGCTATTCTAAAGGCTGAAAAGTAGGTTTTTTTAATAGGATTGAGGGACTGTAGGTCAAGGTTAAAAGGGCTAAATGGAAGTTTTAGAGGTAAGATCATGGAATCATTTTCAGTGTAATTGATTTGATCTGCCATCATGTTTCTAATGGCCTGATTTAACATTCAAGCCAATTATTCACCACCAATCCACATTGGATCAGCTTTTCTGGTCTGATCTGGATCATAATTGGGTGGGGTCAATCCAGATCCCGATCTTGATCATGAATAGAATTCAATAAAAAAAACCAAGGATTTAGTAGGACTGAAAGAGGATTGGGGTTTTGGCCACAAAGATAGAGATCCAGTTTGATAGTTATCTGTGAATAGAATCATTAGTACTTAGTGAACGAAGAGAGAAGAAAATTACTGGAGTCGTACCACTACTAAGATCAGGAGTCACACCTTTGAGGTTTTCCTTGGAGTTACAACAAAGAGGGAGAAAGCAAGTATATATGCATCACCAAAAAACTCCAATTCATTGATGTAAAATTTTGTAGTTCAATACTTTTTGTATAGACCTTTGGCCTAACTTCTAAATTAGAAACTTACTGAGACATGGAAATCAGAACATGATTAAAGACAGCCCAAAATTAGAAACTACTCTTTATTGAGCTATCAATTGAGATTGCACCAGTAATATAAAATAAAGAAGTAGAGATAAAGAAGAAAGAAGAGAGGAAGAAGAAAAGAGAAGAACCACGATGATGCAGCATGCATGTAGGTGAGTGAGTCTGTGCCATAGGAGGCTCAATAAAAAATACCATAAGTGATGTATCAAAATAAACTAGATTCCTACCAGCACTAAAGCATGCAAATCTGGTTGGTTTTCAAGCATGTTTAGATGTGCAATAAAGAGTGTTCAAGTAAATAAAATAAAAACAAAATTATATCCTAATCTATTTGCTTAGAAGTCACAACTAAATTAGGAACAAGCAATGTCCAGCTTGTTGGCCGAAATTTCATGTGGTTCAAAACATGGTTTAAAGAAGTTCTAAAGTAGTCAATTCAATGTAAAAGTGTATGGGACATTTCATAGGGTGGAACCAATGTGAGTTACTAGTTTAATGGTGCTTTTCCAAAGTGATGGAAAAGTGCTATGGGCTGTTAACACAAAAAATCCAGCAAGCTATTCATTTAGACATTTTCACAAACACGCGGGAAGCATCTAATTTAAAGCGGCTTGGATTTTATACACCGACCCTATCCTCCTCTAACCTCTGTTGAGGGTCAAATAGGCGGAAACATCAGAGGCGAAAGTGATTTTCACTTTTTGGGGGCGTGTTCAAATCACTTCTGATGCTGATGCGGCTGCCCCTTGAACTCGGCGGAGGTTTGCATCAACGTAGAAAATCGTTGCCGAAATTTAAAGTGATTCAAATCATTGGAATTAATGGGATGAAGTATAAAAGTTTGTAAGAGATATTTAAGGGGTTTGGTGGAGGTAGATTAACCTCTAAAATAAGTGGGTTGTAGGTTTAAATAAACCCCAGAAAATTAAGCCACAACAGTCCCAATTCTTGCCAACAAAACCACCCTATTTCTACTCAACTAGGAAATAAGATTAGGGCTAAAAATTGAAGGAGTGCACCTGATCTTTAAAGTGGTTGAATCCTCTTGATGTTGCCTTGCAATATCCTCGCAATATTCAGCACCAATCCCCACGAACCAATGCAAGTTTAAAAAGACCACCAAATCTGTCCAGATTTTGAAGTTGCAGCCCCCTCCTTGGAAACCCTATTGGGATTTCCTTAATTGTTGAAGAAAATCTAACCCCACATAGATGGTGTCGTCCAGGCCTTGCGAAGATCCCTAGATGTGCGAACTGTTTCAAAACTCCTAATCCTCAATCCGATGAATGAATCTCTTGCCTATGGAAAATTTTCCAGAATTCTGAAAATTTGAAAATAACAAAATAAAGAAAGAAAAAAAAAGAAGATAGAAAATCCTTTTAACCTAAAGGGAAGGGGCTGGTTTTCACCACCACCGTTAACTTGAAGGATCTCCAAGCCCTTTCCAGGGCTTATCTCCAAGGTATACACGAACCAAGAGAGAGAGAACACGTTTTTTTCTTTAAAATTCATTCACTAGAAATGAAGAGGGAGGCATGTGGGTCTCTTTATAGAGACTCCCATGCCTAGGGTGTTACAAAATATAGTCCATTGGACTTAAATATCTCTAGTTAGGCAAATTTGCCTCAAAATACCCCTAAAAACATGAATTAGACCAAATTAACCCCTACTAAACAAATTCTTTCTGAAATACCCTCAAAACTAACCCCCCTTACAATGTGACAAAATAAAATATAACATGGAAATAAATAACTACTAGGCATGAAAAAATATCCTTAAGCATAAATCTAAACTTTCCCAAGTCTGAAAAATAATATGGGCCCCTACCCGAACCATCGCAATGGCTTGAATCTCCTCTGTCGCCTCTGATATGTCTGAAAAGTACCACCCCTAGCTTTGATGCCCTCATCACACGAGTACTTGGGAGAAATCGTGTGAGAACAGTTCCTTCTTCTGCACTCTAAATTTTATTTGTACCTATAGAATAGGTATCTAGTATAAGTAAACCAAATGAAGACCCATATACATAACAAAGGGAAAATACCAGAATTACCCTTTTTAGATTTTATCACCATACTTTTACACTCCTCCCCCCCCTCTCAAGCTAGGGTATAGAAAGTGCACAAACCTAGCTTGCGAATTAAGGAATGAAATGAAGTACTATTCAATTCATTAACAAGTTTGCCCATTGATTGTTGGTCTTTACAAACAAAGTGCAAATCAATACAGACATAAGCTTTTCCTTGATAAATGGCGATCCACCCTGATGTGGTAGGTCCTGTCATGCTGTATTGGATTGTGATCTATACTTGTTGCAGCTTTATTGTCACAATATAACTTCATTGGTCCTTTGACTGGAAACCCAACTCTAACAACAAAAGTGTCAAATCATAATAATTCACATACATCATTGGCCATGGACCTATACTCAACTTCTATACTTTATTTGTTGCAGCATCACTTGCATGGTTGTACTGGAGGTATCTGTTGTGGAAGCCTAAGCCCAATGGGCCTAGGAAGTTCTAGCTGCCGGGGGGGGGGGTACAAAATTTTATGGGGTTCTTTTATTTAATAATGCCTTTTGTGCTAAATTTTAGTGGGTTTGGTGTTTGAGGTATTCTCATGTAATAAGGCTAAATTTTAGTGTGTTTGGTGTTTGATGTATCAAAATCTGACTCCAGTGTTCTCCACACAGGCAGTTCGTATGGCTGCTAATGTACTACTGGCATCAGTAGGAGGGAGCACCTGCAGCGGTCCTTCTATTTCTTGGTTTTGATACCATGTTAACAGTGAATTAACCAACTCTCCCAAAACTATAAGGTGTTAAGGGAGACACATATTAATATGCTTCAACATGGTGGTGTGAAATAGAATTAGTCCAATCTACATCACTATAGGCCTCCACATGGAGGTGACATCTCGTGGCATATAAGAGGCCTTTCCCTGGTCATCCCTTTTGATATCTGAGAATTCTGTACGCATCCTGATGGAGAATCTGAAGGGAGCTGTTCTTGGCCACCTTGCAAAGACAAAGGAAAAATTAGGTTTAGGATTTAGTGGAGAGTGGTATGTTTGTGAAGGTGTTTTGGGGTTTCATCTGCCATGGGGCAGCTTCGTACCAAAGGAGGTTTTAAAAAGGGCAGTTAAGGGATGTCTAATGTTGGTTGTTATAAAGGGTTCTAGGGAATATTAGATTAAATAAAAATGGGTCCAACAAGGTTGTTTTAGATAGGGTACTAAGAATGTTGGGTCAACTAAAATGGGTCCCACAAGGCCTATGACAGCTAGAAGGAAACCTTGAAAGTTCTCTTAGTCATCTAGTAGTGCATAATTAAAGAGTTTGGTTTAAGTAGGGAATCCAGCTAGCTGCTGGAGAGTTAGAGTTCTTATCTCTTAGTTAGGATTTAGTTTTTAAAGGATTCATTTGCAAGGATTTAGAAATCCCCATCCCTTGTGAATGAAAAGAAGTTTTTAGCCAAAGAATCTTGTTAAGCTGGGCTTATGATTAAGGTTTTGAAGTTGGACTTCAAGCCTTAAAATCCACAGTCGGACTGTGGTGATCAACAGTAATTTGGAGCTACTGTGATTCTCTCTTCTTATCCTCTATCTCTCTTGAACGAATGCTTTATTTGATGTCTTTAATTACTGTTGCTATTCTCTGCATACATCACATGACTACAGCATCAAATCTGCTGGGAAGTTTCAGACCAGGATCAAGGCTGTCCAGTTACATAAATCAACTACTTACTACTTCTGCAGGATTTATGGGTTCCAAACAGTGGGGTTTTTCCTATACCTGAGATAAATATCTAAAGCCATAATCCCTTACATTGTTCCTCCACTGTTGCTGCCTTAGTTTATTCCAGATGTCTGCCTTCTCTTTGATAGAATCCCATATGTATTGATCCTTATTTTTATACGTTCTAAACTTGAATATGGTTATTATAAAAAAAATCTGAATATAGTTGGTTAATTCTGAGTTATATATTCAGGCCAAAATTATTCCCATCGCGTTCTTCAAACTTCGCCATTCTGTTTTGTGTGTGGATCATCCATAATCTACTGCTGGGATTACTGTATCAGACCTGAGTTATAGATGTTTTTTATACTTTCTGTGCCCAGATTGATCTGAAATTTTGGGGTTTACTTCTTCAGCTATGGTTCTAGTAGTCTGCAAAGTTCTACACACACACGCACATATATTTCAAATCTGTCCAGTATTTCCAAAATTAAATTTGTAAGTGTTTAGATCCATTGTGAACCCTATAATAGGCTTATAACCTGCAGGAACTTTTAGGCCCTAGGCCATCCTGCATCACATTTTTTAAATGATATATAAGTGGCTGCATGCATAAATTGACTGACGACATTGACAGCATAGGCAATGTTCGGTCTGGTAAGTGATAAGGAAATGAGGCGGCCCATCAATCTCTTAGATCCCCCAGTATCAATAAGACAATTATTCTCATCTTCCTTTAGCCTGTGACTTGGATCAATCAGAGTCTCATAAGGACAAACTTGCAAATTGGGGGGTTGGGTTGTCTCCATCTTATATGGTAGTAATATCCCTGTGAGCTGCTTGTAGTCCATTCTTGGACTCTTGTTGTAATATATCTCCCTTGTATATCTTCTCTCTTTTTTCTAAATAAAATATGCTATTGTTACAAGTATCAAAAAAAGAAAAAAAGAAAAAGAAAAAGAAAAAGAAAAAGGTTTGCAACTTATCAAGCCTGTTTCCTATAAGAGGTGAAGAACATGTTTTCATTGAGACATAAAGATCCCTTTTTTAGATGTGGCAACTTCAATCCCCATAAAATATTTATTGGCCTAGATTGCTGATTTTAAATTTCTGCACTAATCAATGCTTAAGTCTTCTTATCACCATAATATCGTCAACATAAACAATCAATGCAGTCAACCGTGTATCTTGGCACTTTATGAATAAGGTGTGATCAGCTTAGCATTATCTATATCCACTTTTTCCCATATTATTCCTTATCCTGTCAAACCAGGCTGAGGAGATTGCATAAGTCCATACAATGCCTTCTTTAGTTTGCACATTTTCTCTTTCGCAGTTGAATAGACAAATCCTAGAGGATGTTTCACATAAATTTCTCCTTTGGATCTTCATTTCTAAAAACACACTCTTCACATCGAACCGCAATAAGGGCCATCCTTGGTTTGCAAGGAAATAAGAACTCTTACAAAGTTCACTTTAGCTATTGGGTGAAGAATTCTTGATAGTCAATACCATAAGTCTGTGTGTTCACTTTTGTCAATAGTCTTGTTTTATACCATTCCACTAAATCGGTGCTTCACAGTAAGCACTCACTTGCAACCAACTAGTTCCTACCCAAGCAATACGAGTTCCATAGGGATTACTTTGTGCCAAACATATTTTTGCATTTTTTCAAAGCTAAAGAAAACAAACAACTAGCATTTACCGAAACTAAAGTGTCATTCATTGTTTCAAAACTTATATTCCCTGTCAAAAAAGGGTTTAACAAAAAAAAAAAAAATTTATTTGTAAGTCCTATTACCATAAAACAGGACAGTTCCTTGAAGATACTTTCTAACTAGACGTGCATTGACTTTCCAATTGGAGATACTATTCTTACATGCATTGACTTTCCAACTTATGGTAACTGATGTGGAATTCATTTTATTTACAATGATAACTTAAGAGGTTGGTGGTGCAAACTTTAAAAACTGTCAAGGAAGGGAAAAAATTACCCTACGAGTTATTTGGAAAAATAAAAAAAAAATGAAGTTGTTTTATCTTAATAAATAAATAGTGACCCATATAAGTATGGATGCTATATGAGCATGTGACCGTGCTTAAGCTTTTGAATATCTTCTTGGAGCATGCCTCTGAAAGCTTTGTGGAAATTCCCATCATTTCTTGACTTCTATTTTCATTCTAATATTTTCTGCAGTAAGTGCAATTATTTCTGGAATCGAATGTGAATGTTTTCTTGTCTCACTCTCATTATGCTTAGATTCTAGATTTTCTTACTGCATCTATGATTTGGAGTTTGATATCTGTCTATTATGTTTGGATGCAATACTTTTCTTTCAGTTTGTATTTATTTGAATTTTTTTAAAATTTCTGTAGTTATTTATCTGTATTTGTTGTTTTATCGGTATGTTTTACCTATGCGGAATTGTGGGTACCTTGATTGAGGACTTCCTAGCTTTTCTCTGTGTGATGCATCAACTTATGATTGTAATGATCTGTCTTTTTTTCTTAATGGAAATCACAAGTTGTGTTTTCTATCTTGTTTGGTAGCAAATCTTTTATATCTTACAGTTTTTTATTTTTGAATTTCTAAGGTGCTTTATGAACAATTTTATGTGGTTTTGCCATGATATGATTTAACTTACCATTTCATTGAAGTACATGGAGGGATTATTCCCTATTTATTCTTGTTATTTTTAAGTATTGCGTACTAATTATCTGTTTCTGTTCATTTAGGAAAGGGAGAGGGATCACTTCTCTCAATTTATAACCGAAGGTTTCACAACTTACTGTATGAGGAAGAGGCGAGACAAGGTACAGCTATTTATCTAGGTTGGCTGCACATGCATTCAGTCCTGCAATCTGAATGCACAATCTGAATATTTTTTTAGGACCATTATGCTCTGTGGGCTTGCCATACTGGTTTACGACTGGATTTTCAACTTCTTGTCAGAAGTGTTGCTTTGCTTTCCTTTTGTTCTGAAGAGTTGCATATTGGAAATGGAAATGAAAATTTTGGAAGAGTCACTATTGATTTAAGAAAACCTGCTGAAGATTTTGTGAAGGTTTTAATGGAAAGAAATTCTTTTAAGAGGGATGTGGGGTGTGAAATGTTTTATGGTTTACTAAAGTGCTTAGCTCCACCTTTCCTGCTTTCTTGGCACTAGTATTGGATGCCAGTCTAGCTGATCAAGGTTTTGTCAAAAGGATTTTATGAATCTTTCACTTTGTTTAGCTGTTAACTGTAATTGTTACTGACAGAAGAATGTGTTTCTTCTGACTTCTATTGTGAATACTTCATGTACAATATTGTTGGGCGTGTGTTTTAAGCCCCCTTTTCTTTGTCATTTCCTCTTTGGATGTAATGAACTGTTTTATTGTGACAGGTTTACGGAAATAATGTGGAGATCCAGGCTCTATCTGAAATGTACAATCGTCCTATCCACATTTATTCATACAGTACAGGTGCCAGTCTATTCAAAATGTATGATTGGTTCGAACCCACAGTTTGAACATGCATATCACAGCCACAGATGTGGGTGGTTTTTTTCACCCTTGAGATTTTAATTTCAAACTTTAGTAAAATCACACCTACATTGTGGTTGTGATACAGTTCAAACTGTAGAGGGGTTTCGAACGGTAGACAATTTCCTCTAATGGAAGCTTATTGCAACTTTTGCTAACAATATATTATGGCAGAACCTATCAATATTTTTCACGGAAGCTACGATACAGATACACCGCCTATACGGCTAAGTTATCATCATGGAAATCATTACAACTCACTTGTTGATCCTCGCCGATTGACAATTGGTGCAGGCCTTGGATTCAGCAGTCTTCGGGGGGTGAGCCCTACAACATGGGTAGTTTGTACTTTTATAGTTATCTCTTCCAGTGGTAATGATTTTTACATTTATTAAACTGTCAATTATTTGCTTTGTAGACAAACATTGATAAGGATAAGGTAAAGGCTGCGATCAGGGCTCAACAAGACCAACAGATTGATAATGTAAGTATCTTGATTTATATCTTCTTTTTCCTTGAGTAAATGGGTCCTTCATATCTTATGACAAAATTCGCTTCTGTTAATTTATGTCTAATAACAGGCTCTTCTTGCGGAGGGGCGGTTCTACTCAGATCTTGAGCTCACTGAGAAGGAAATTGAGCGCATGGTGATGGAAGCTTCACGTGCAGAGTATCTTGCTGACGATAAGTTTAAGCAGCAGGTTGGCTTTAAGGAGTCTTCCACCTCTAGTGCAGAACCATCATCTTCTGGAGCTAGTAAGTACCGTCTCTTGTTTCCTTATTTTGTGAGGGCTTGTCTCAATATCAAAAGGTCATCCAATCTGACTTAAGCTCCTTTACTATATACATTATTTATTCTTTCATGAATTATCACTCCAAAATTGAAGAGACTACAGTTTTCTATGTCGATATTGAGGCAATGTAGGCTTCCTGAAATTAATAGCTATAAAATCAACTCAAGGCAGATGATCCCACAAGCTTAAGTGCGAACTTGAAATGGCCACTGTATGAGTGCCTGTTGGATTATGTGCTTTAGGGTGATAACTTTAATTTTTTGCTATTTTTTAGCGTAACCATTCTTCTGCATGCTGACATGTGTGGGCATAGTGACAAGGCCTTCACGGAGCGAGTCGAAGCTGGAAGGTGCGAGGGAGAGGGGTCTGACTGATACTGTCCTCAGCAATGGCATGCAGATGGTCCTTTCAATGGGATTCAGCTACCTGCAAGTGATTGAAGCTTACAGCATCTTTGGGGATGATGTTGATTCAATGGTTTGCTACCTACTGGAGACCAGCAGTAGCAGCCGACGCAAAGGCAAGGCGGCGGAGTGAAGGGCCACAGGGTAGAACTAATGAGATTATAATGGCTTCCTATGGATAACAATATTGTCAAAAAGGAAAATTAGATGATGAACCGGAAGCCTTTTGAGAACTCTATATATATTAGAAAGTTATGTTATAATAATTGTCGATGGTTCAACTAATTATTACAAATTTCTTCATTATGTCGATGGTTCAACTAATTGTTACAAATTTCTTCATTAGAGTTTCCTAAACAAATTTAATATGCACTAATCTTGAGGTGCATATGCAGTAATTGTGTTTGGCAATTTAAAAAAAAAAAAAAATTTAACAAATATTATCCAATTACGTGTTCCGTATCATCCATAGTTTCGTCCTTTAAATCTTTAAATACAAATATGCTTACCGCATTTCTTTTATGTAACTAAACTAGCTTGACTTGGCTTGTCTGGAGCTGACCTTGAGCCTTGTTTCAAGCTCGTGCAGCTGAGCTGCACTAGGCTTAGTTCGCTAAAAGGGTGAGCAGGTTTGATTCATGGTTATTGGGCTTAAAGATTCAGGCCTGAAGAGTAAGCTTGTGGTTAGTAAGCCAAGTAAACCAAGTTGAGTTGGAGCTTGGTATCTCAGGCTTGTGATGAACTTGTGCTAAACCTAAGCTTGATCCTTGTGTGATGAGCCTGAGCCGATGCAAAGCATGGTTTGTTGACAACTCCTGCATTTGCGAAAGTTTAGTCGTCGATTTACTTAATTTTATTAATATATTTGTGTGGTGTGGTTGCTTTTTTTCGAAGATTCGTTTCTCTCTCATGGGGCTCACATTAATGTATCCAGTGCCAAGCTCCAACGAATTTCACTACAAAATGCTACATAGCAATCGAAAACTCCTTACAACTTAATTAATTGCTAATTTCTCTTTATTTCTTTTAAAATTACTATCCCACTCATATGGCCCTCGCTCTGTCATGATATTTTCTACAGTCAAATTTTTCCTAGAATATCTCCCTTTTAATTCATTCTATCAATTAAAAAAGAAAGAGAAAAAAAAAACCTATGCAATTTATTTAAGTACTTTTAATAAACTATTGATTAACACAAATCTTTCTTTTATCAGAAAGATGTTCATGGATCTTTCAAAAACATTTTTTTTTTTTGGGTAAGGACTCAAATCTTTCTATGTTTATTGTACTCAGTTAATATTACACATTGGGCATTGCTGAACTAAAGCTTGTTGCTTTTGGGTAAATACTTGTTGATTAAGCTTTATATACTGAGACTGTTGTTGATTAGCACTTAGATGGAATTGGGTGTTTGATGGCTGTCTCTTATCCTTCGGGTGGAAGTTACCCATTTTCTAAAAGAGGTTCTTATTAAATAATTATATAATTGATGACCAGGCATGTCTTCTAGCAATAAAGATTAATTAAGAAAAAAAATGATCTTTAAAGGTTTATTAATAACCTGTTTGGCAGCACATGTAATGTAATCATTTCATTTGAGTTTCTTAATATATTTGTAGCCCTGAAGTAACGATTTGTAATGAATTCATTCAAATTATTCTAATTTATTAACTATAAATAGAAATGAAGTCATCTTAGGTTTTTCTATAAAATGAAATAACTAATGTTAACAAGCATAAATCTATGCAAATCTGAATGAATTCATTACAAAGGTCCGTTGTAGCTACAAAAGCCTTTGGAACTCAAATGAAATGATTACATTACAGGTGGCTGCCAAACGCAGCCCAAAGGGTCTGCATCATTTGTAATCTACCCTTTAACACAAAATCGTCCACGTTCCAAACCAAGGGAACCATGTTCAGGTAGCTACAGTGTCATCATTCAGAGGTCAAATCCCCTTGGTTATAGGGGTGACAATTCGTGTTGGTGGGTTGGGTTCATGTCGTGTCAAGATAAGGGTATACTACTATATGTTCAACCCAAACCTGACCCATTTATTAATCATGCCAAAATGGATTGACCTGTTTTGACCGGAAACATGTTTACACTCAACTCTAACTTGTGTTATTCATGTTGGGTCATGTCAGGTTTGCGGGTTATGTGGTAATTTGTGATGGCTGGTCAAAATCATGTCGTATCAAATTAAGGGTATATGATTATATGGGCTAACCCGAACATGACCGATTTATTAATTGTGTCAAAGCGGGTCAACCCACTTTAACATGAAACACAGTTATATTCAATCCTAACATGCTTTATTTCATGTTGGGTTCATGGGTCATGTCAAAGATTGCCACCCCAATTGGTTACAAATTACAGTCGCTATTACCTGCGGTATGGGTTGTGGTTCCACTTTATACGGGTTAGTACTGACAAATGGACCCGAGTGACCATAAAATTTTGCTGTTAACTTTTTGTAGTATGAACAAAATTTTCAAAAGGACAAAGCTACAGCAAAATTTGCTATAAGTAGTCTTTTGTAAAAAAACCAGATAAGGGCATTTTGGTGAAGTTAAAACTGATGAGTATTGGTTCTGGATAGAGATTAGAGCTTCATTCCACAATAAAATAATAATAATAATAAACAGAGCTTGCCTGTTGTACAGTATAGAGTCTCCTCCCTTCCTTCTCTCTCCGTCCCTCTGGTATACTCTACCAATCTTGATTGCTTTATGAGAAAAAGGTTTTCTCTCTAAAAGGGTTAGGGTTTCTGGGCGAAAATGTCTCAGAACGGAAAATTGATGCCGAATCTCGACCAGCAGAGCACCAAAGTTCTTAATCTTACGGTGCTTCAGAGAATTGATCCCTACATTGAAGAGATTTTGATCACCGCAGCGCATGTTACTTTCTACGAATTTAACATCGAACTTAATCAATGGGTTCGTTATGGATTTTTTATATTGTTATCCGTTACTTTTTCTTTTTTATTTTATTAATTATGATGTCCGTTCCTTCTCTGATTTGGTTTTTCTCATTGATTTTGCAGAGTCGCAAGGATGTGGAAGGATCTCTATTTGTTGTTAAGAGGTATTTTGTTTTCTTTAATCTTCTTTTTGCATAAGCTTTCGAAAGAAGGTATTTTGGCTTGTCAGTTAGGGTTTTGAAGTTTTTCAGTACCTTTTGTCGGTGCAAATCTCTAATTTTGTGTTGAAATCAATCTTTATGCCTTATGCTGTTCTGATGGTATTTGTTGCCGTTCTTACAGAAATACTCAACCTAGATTCCAGTTCATTGTAATGAACCGACGCAATACAGGTTCTCATTTTAACTTACTGTACTCTTTCATTTTGATGGATAATTTATATCATTCCTTCTAATTGTTGACTACATAATTACAAATTCTTTCAGTTTGTTATATTGACTTATGGTGACATTAGGAAAAAAACAAGAACCTTTGTAGATCTTAAAGATATTATGATAGCTCATTTTTTTATTTTATTGTATTTAGCTGAAGTTGTTAGTGCTGGACATGGTTCATATGGCTGATTCCAAATAATAGGGACAAGGCTTAGATAATGACAGTGATAGATTTCTTATGTGCATGCATTTAAATTCATCAATATGTACATATTAACAGGTCTAAACGTGTAATATGTGCAGATAATTTGGTAGAAAATCTCTTGGGAGATTTTGAGTATGAAGTCCAAGTTCCATATCTGTTATATCGGAATGCAGCTCAAGAAGTTAATGGTATTTGGTTCTACAATTCACGTGAATGTGAAGATGTTGCAAATCTCTTCAGCAGGTACTGTTTAATGATGTTGTTGCACTACCTAGAAACGTATGATTTTATTCATGTAGTTTTATCTTGATTAACACAGGAGAGAACCATGTGGTGGATATCGGTCATCTGTTTGCTGATTAATAGCTGCACTTGAATTTATTTATTTATTTGATAGATAAAGATAACTTATTGAGGGAGGATTTTGTATGAGGAAACTGCACTTGAAAAATAAATTAATGACCCCTTAAGAACCTTGTTTTGTCTTGATAAGTAACATACGAGAGAGTTGTGAGGAAGTTTATAATCTGTTTGGTGATTAACTGCTGAGCTTAAAAATATTTTTTTTTCTAATTGTTAAATACAATATAGAACTAGGTTTTGGTAGGGGAGTTTACTCTTAGAGAAGCATTTCGCTATTTTCTGAGATTTTTGAGAACAAAAAACACATGGTTGTGGAATGTGGAGTGTTACAGGTGGTTTAGGGGTTGATGGTTTGATGCTCAAGGTTCATTGTGGATATCATTGACCATTAATAAGTAATAACTGATGTTGAACAGTCTCTTTGATGCAGCCCAATAGGGAAGATACCGAAACTTGATGTAGTATATTCCCAAACTTGATGTGTAAGCAAATAGAATTCAAAAATTGAATTTGAAACACTCAAGTAGCCATGAAATAAGATAAAAAAAAGTAAATAAAAGGGTAGAAAAGAGATTAGAAGCAATTAGAACAGAAAAAGAGAAAAAAATAATAAAAAAGGTGTTTATGTAATTTTGGACATAAAGTCCACAAATTATCAAAATGCTCCTCTGATGTATTAGAATTTTACAAAACTCACCATATCAATGGTGCATCAATCACAGGGTCTACAGTTAAAAGTTCATGCAATTTGGATAAGAATAGGTTGGTCAAATTTAAGAATTTCAGAAAATCTAAAGATTCTTTAATGGAGGTTTAAGAGAAAAACCAGCGAATCTTTTAGAACTAAGAGGGAAGAAGAAAGAGAATTAGGGAGGAAGGTGAGGACTTTTGTGGGAACCACTAAGGGGATCAAACCCTTAAAAGGAATTAAAGAAGTAGGGCTTCTTGAGGGATGTGATTTCAGCAAAGATATAAACCCAAAAAATTCTGCAAAGCATACCTTAATAATGGTGTCCTGAATCCTTGAACTCTTAAAATTATAGCTGCAAAGGAATGTAGAAGGGTTAAGAGAAGGAATAAGAAGTAGTAGAAGAAGAATAATAAGGAAGGGTGAGGGAATCTCACGAGTGCACCAAGGGGTACTACCTATAGGGAAAAGGTGAGGCCCATGGCCAGTACTTTGGAAACACCCAATTTCAATCACTTAATTCAATCTTCTTCAATGTATTAATCAAGGGGAAGGGGAGGGGATGCCTTTAAATAGGCTTTACAACTTGAAAATTTGGAAACCTGCCTAATTTAGAAACATTCTAAAATCCTAAACTTGCATCCTAAGAATTAGTTAAACTTAAAAACTTTCTAAAACTTCACTTTCCTACAATCTAAAACTACTAAAACATCCAAACTTGTTGCACAAGTATTACTAACTCATAAATTTTCTAAAATACTATTCCTGCAACTCTTTGATAACCCTATTGTAATTTGGTCATAACTTTTTCAAATCACCTTAGGTTTGCGCAATCTTGGTCTTGTTAGAAAGGTAACTGAATAACCCTTTTAATGACACCAAAATCAAGCTAAAAAGGCAAGTTTGACCCTTGAAAACTTGGGCTAAAAGGAAATGACGGGATTCCAACTCACAATAAAATAAAATAAAAAACTAAACTATCTATGGCACTATTGGCCTTATTACAAAATTAACCCACCCCTTAAACAATTAAAATAACCCATACATGTCACAAGACTTGAACCTTGCTCTCTTGTGTGGTGGCACATTCAAGAGACTCTTGTTGTTTGCATCACTGTCGTTAAGGCTTGGGAAGGACTACATTCATGACCTTGGTAATGGGAAGAGGGTTCAAAGTGGAAGGGCTACAGTTGCTTCATGTTGTGTTCTTTTAAGTGTTTGTAATTGGAGATTCAACTTTGTGTTTTTCCCATGGAACAAAAGATTTGGAAAGTGCCTTCTGTATTTTGGAGGGTCTTTCTCTTGTATCTTGGGCCAAAATAGATTCTAACACCATCCTGCTGATTCAAAGAAACTCATCTGTAAGATATGCTTATGTGACGAAATGTAGAAGAATCACTCTTTCATTCATTGCACTTCTGCAAATGGAGAAATATTTTAAAATGATTATTTTTAGCTTACGACGTCTTTGGGAAAAATTATTAACCCTTTTATGGGCGACGGGGAGCTATTATCTTATTGTCTATGCTTCTACTTTTTTTTTTCTCTTCTTTGGATCCTATGGAAGCATGGAAAGAGTCTAACTTCCACATCTTCCAAATCAATGTTCTTAATCTTTTAAAGACAAAACATTCAAGATCATCTTTTTGTGTCTGGCCTAAAAGGATTCTGAGGTATTAGTAAGCTTTACAGATTTATGGGTAAAAGTGGTCCTTTAAAGTGGCAAGAGAAGAAAGAGTCCCATTAAGAGCCCTGTTAGCCGTTCTTGAAATTGTGATTACAGAGGGCCCTTCTCCAATGGTTAATAAGGTTACTCTTCAATCCCGTATTTCTTTCTTAATAAAAAAATTATTATGGATAAACAAACATCTAATCAAACAACGTCGTCAAGTTACTACACAACTGCATTTCAGTTCAAATTTGTTACTTTAATGTGTCAAAACCTCTTCGTTAGATACACTAGCCCACAGACATAGTCAATTACTTTAACGTGTCAAAGAGAGCCTATGTTATGGTTTCTCTCTTTTCTTTTTTTCCTTCTCTCTTTTACCTTTAGCTTACCTTTCATCATTACATGGTATAACCATCCTTTACATAAACAATTGCAACAAAAATTTATCAATTCTTTACAGTTCCTTTACTTTTTATAAATTACTTATGCAGCGGAAATAACATATAAATATCATCTAACAAGTGCAGCGGAATTTCAACAAGCCATATAACTACAAATGAATCCATTCCATACTACTAGTGTATGTGATAATCCGAATGCATCAAATCTACATATAGCAAAATTGTGTCCCAATATTAGAAGCTTGACATTAATCCACTATTACATCCCTTCAAATGTATCAATAAGTCCTTGTGGGACTGAGTATCATATATAACCATGAATGTCAAAGTATCAAATGAAAACCAAATAACAATTCTCAGGGCTCGAACATCGCCCACACATTTTCTCCTTTCTCCCTTGTCTGGAAAAGTGGTTATGGATAGGTGAGTCCATAGCTCGTAAGGAGTACTGTAAAATATACTCAAAACAGAAACAAAACAATTTACAGAATTATGATGGCAGTTTCATATAACAATGCATGCATGGTCTCAAAAGAAACAAACAGTGAACAAAACAATATAGTATCATGGGTGATTTAATCATTCAATTTAAAAATACATGCATGCTTCTACTAAGATTCGGATGCCCTTATATGAAGGCATTTTAGTACAATTCTACAATACAATTGATTTGGTCATCTCTTTTAACCACGTAGGGTTCAGATCCTTACAATTTGGTTGGATACCGATCACAAATTACCTGAAGGTATCAATCAATTAGAACAGACTTTGTTTAACCTAAAAGGGTGTCAAACAATCAATGAAGTAGACTAATCTTTGCTTGGAATGGCTTCAGTCAAAACAAGGGTGGATATTGAATTACCCAGATGGGTGTCAATCAATACAATGTACATATGAAGTTACCCAAGTAGGTATCAATCGGAGTGGTGACAAATATAAAATTACCTGAATGGGTGTCGATTAATCAAAAGCAAATAAGAGAATCACCAATGTAGAAGTTACCAATGGTGGGATACAAATGCATTGCTTATTCCCAAGTGGAGGGTAAAACCATTGCCTTAATTATCCCCAAGTGGAGGGCAGAACAAATAGCATATGAGCATTCAGTCTAATCAATCAGAATAATAGGGATTAATGCCATCAATGGGACAATACGATCAATAGAATACAATCATTGGGATCAATGTGATCCATAAAATCAATGCTATCGGTGGAATCTATATGACCAATAGGTTCCATTGCATTGAGAATTCTCAAGCAGAGGGTCAATACAATGCATAGAGTCGATACAATCAATCTGAGTAGATTCAATCAATGAATTCAATACAATCAAATTTTTTTTTTTTGATAATTAACTCAATACAATCAATGGGATGAATAAAATCAACAAACTTGATACAATTGATGTGGTCAATACAATCAATGAGTTCTCATATAATCATTGGAGGCAACATAAATCAGATTAGCATCATTTAATCAAGGAAGATGCAAGTTCAAATTAATATAGACTTTTGGTGAATCAATCAGTAAATCATTAGGGAATCAAATCTTTCCAATTTTTTTCATGATGTTAGAGGGATTGATTAATCAATCTAAAGATTCAATGCATAATTCAGTTTGGAGTAGCATAATGCTTCAAACTTCGTAAATAGAGATTAAATCAATGATAAATCTCAACAATTTACAATTTAACTTAAAGAATACAAGTAGACTAAGTCTAAACTTACAATTTCAGAGAATTTACATGAATTCATAAGAATAAATCATGGATTAATCATTTATAACAGATGTAGCAATAGATTTAAAGCCAATGAGGTCCAAATTCACATGTGTACATGGAATTCCATGTGATAAACTTCAAAATAATTCAATAGAAATCAATTACAATTATAGTTTCATAGATTTAGATAATAATCTTCACAGATCTTAAGATTAGAGTCCAATGGATTAAAGATCAAGAGCTTTAATATGAATTCCAACAAAAATCAAAGGAGATTAACTAAGATCCATGAATATCAAAGAGGTTTCAGTACAATTTGAAGAAGACAGGAAGATATATTTTAAACAATATCTTACAAGCAGTCGGAGATCAAAGGAGGAGAATTGTATATCCCACATTATTACTTACAATCAATGATCCGAAGGAGATTTATGAACAATCAAGGTGAATCAACATGGCTTACATCAGAATTCAAGGAATATGGAATGCATATTTTACATCACTATTTACAATCACAATTCAACTGTAGATCTAGCCCTTCTCTTGCTAAATCCCTATTTCCTTGGAATATCCTCCACCAACTTTCCTCTAGGATCTCCTTTTCTGTAGATCCATGGAGGAAATCATTTCAAATTAGTAAATTACCCTAGATCTAATGTAAAATGTAAAGAATATTCTAGATCTAAGCAAATTCTCCCATGGAGCAAGTTCCCATGGCTTACCTCTCCCAATTTAGAGCTCTTTTCCTTCCCTTTTTCCAATTCTTTTATTCCTTCTTTCTATGCCCTCTCTCTTTTGTCATTTGGCCTAAATGGGGTAAACTTGGAGTTCTAATTCGTCATATGGGGGGGTTTGTGCATGAGTGAGGTCAAATTCCATAATTACCCTTTGTAATTTTTGCAAAATTTTAGTTGTAACCTGACACGATCAATCATAGGGTTCAGTGTGACCGATCATGATCCCATGATCAACAGAAGATGAAATCCAGCTTCTGGATTTTCTGAGATCCTCATCGATCATGAGTCAGTCATGATTGATCAGACAAGGTTTGGTGTGTCCAGGCTGGTATTTCTTTGGTCTTGATCAATCATGACTGTAGGTTTTCATATTTTTGGGTTCTTTTTGATTTAATTCCATTCTTTTGTGTTCCATTCTAAGGCTAAAGATTTAGCTTGTTTTTGGGGATTAAAGTGTCAAGATATGGGGAACTTTTCTGTGGCTAGTATTAGGGAGGGGTGGGGAACTCTTTTCTTATGTAATTAATTCTTTGTTCTCTTGGCTTCTTCTGGGATTTCTCGTCCATTTTCTTTAATGAAAATTACTTTCATAAAAAATTAAATAAAATCACTTCCCACTCCCATGATCATCATAATGACTCAATTAAGTCCAAAGGGGTCTAGGATTGGTCCTCTTGTTTGGTTTCATGCGGGTTGACCCAATTGGGCCATTGAGGTCAAGCTTTGGGCTAACACACCAAAAGTATTGCAGGGTGTTACAGCCTATGTCATACAAATTCAGATCTGGTCTATATGTGTGTGTGTGTGTGTGTGATGCTGAGATAAGATCAGATCCATTTGCTGATAATGTATGTTGACTATTTTCCGAACTTTGCTTGTCTCAAAGACTGTTTTACTCGTGTGTCAAACACATGCCATCACTTTTGTTTATACAAAATTTATTTATCATATATCTATCATTTTGTACTATTATATATAGACCAATGATATAATTTCACGTCAATCAACCTTTTCTTTTATTGCAATCATACATGAACTAAGATATTTTAGAATCATATATTTAACTAAATTCAATAAAGCAATGTCCCAAGTATTTGTGGTCGGATACATGAATCTTGTTCTAATGTCTATGATCATATCTTGTGTTAAATGATAAGTCATCAGTCCTTTTGTCACGACCTTGATTCACGTCCATCATTGTCCTTTCCTTGTCCTTTTAGGGCCTTCAATTTGCACCATATTACTCCTTACTGGTGCTGTCACTGGTCTTTGTTGCACTTGACCAAACCATTTTAGTCGATACTTTTTATCTTGTTACCCAATGGTGCTACCCCTATTTTCCCACAAATGTATTTATTTATTTTGGGAATGTATATCGAAAAGGAAAATGATACAGGCTGCCCTTCCCCAGGAACCGTCTCCACCGGCCTGCATTCAGAACCAGGGTGCAACTCATGTCTGTTTATAAGTTACTATAGTGGAATATCAAGATATTATTTTCCATGTTGTTGTTGTTTTATTAGAGAAAGGTGTCCTCGATTATGTATATTCAGAATGTAAAACATTAGAATATTGATAGAGGACTAAATCCAGCAGCCTCAACTTGTGATAGCTAACAGGAATGTTGAATGAATGGATCTTACTTTTACATTGTTAAACAATTTTTATCTCATCTTGTGACCAATTTTATGTGTGTGTGTGTGTTGGACATATCTATTTGGGTACATGTATATTGTCCTGTTGTGTAGGCTTATCTTTTCTTTAATGTCCAGGATAATAAATGCATACTCCAAGGTTCCGCCAAAGCCAAAAGTATCTTCAACTAAAAGGTAATGTTTTATTTCTGCTAAACTGAGAAACATAACAGTTGCTCATATGTGTTTCTCTTCAATGCTTCATATTTATTTGTTATTATTATTATTTTTAAATTTTCAGATACGTTATTGGAATCTGTTTCTTGCCTTCTGTGGAAAAATATGTCGTCCTAATATATGTACATCTGCAATTGTCTTTTGAGTGTGCCAAATGAATGTGGATTGCTTAGCAAGTGAAAAAATGTATTTTTCTCCTGCAAGAATTTATTTATTTATTTGTTTATTTAAGACTCTGAATTTGTGACCTGTTGTGCAAGACGATTCTGGACTGCAGAAGAAAAAAAGAATCAACATTTTAGATGTAAGAAAATAGGGTTTTCTATTGTCTAATTTCTAATTTCTCTCCCGTACTAGAATGTCTGTTTTTTCCTGTACCCCCCTCCTCCGGTTGTGTAATCTGGGTTTGGATTGTGATCTGCTTGCAGTGCAGAGTCAACCTTTTTTTTTTTATTTTTTGGATGATTAATGAACTCAAAAAAAAAGAAAAAAAAAAAAGTGAAGGATTTTAAAGAAAGAGAAAAAGAAGAAAGAGAAATACAAGAGAAGGAAAGAGAAGAGGGGACAAAACCCCCAAAGAAGCCCCCAAAACCATTACAAAGAAGTCTCAACAGGTAAGCTACCTGTATTCATTGCTTTCATATGCACCTCATTTTTGGCTAGGCGATCCACAACTGAATTTGCCTCTCTTGGTATCCATTGGAATGGGATGTTCAAGTAGGATACAAAATATTATGCTTCCTTCACAAATTGAGTTAGCCTCCAAGGGCCCTTTGCACCCCCTTTCATCCACCGTATTACATTTTCTTTTTGATGTATAACTTTGAAGATTCATTGATAAAAGGAAAGAAGACACAAAAGAAGAAAAAAGGAAAAAAAAAAAAATAACAAGGCTTAACGAAGAAAAAGGAAGGCCCAAGCCCAAACCATTAGAATGTGGTGTCCATATTCCCAGAACCAAAATACATACTATCCCTATGGGCTCCCGTTTTGGTTAATGCTTCCGCCACCAGATTGGCCTTTCTAGGTATCCAAACAAACGAGATGTTTAAGGATGGAGTAATAGAGAGAGCTTCCTTGACAAGGTGGGAAAGCCTCCAAGCTATTACATTGGCCGGATCTCTCTCTACAATAAGATGATGAATTCCAAGGGAGTGTGCCATCTGCAATCTATACAAAAATGTCCTAACCTTTGCCATTGAAGAGTCCTCCATACCAATAGTTAGAGAACCAATTGAGCTACAACTACTACACATTGTGGGTTGAAGGTTCCTTAACCTTCAAGTTAAAGTGTAGAAAAAGACCTTGTTTTCAGATATTATTGCTAGTTACATTATTTCTCTAAACAGAAACATTGTATGTTTGTGTAAAAATGTTTATGGTACTTATGAGAACGGTACACTACATAGAAAATTGCATGACTCAAGGGGCCTGTTCCCCTAATTCTATATTTTGAAGTTCATATACATTGTTTCTGACTATTTATTGCACCTTTTTTTTTGTATGGTTGACTATCCATTACACCTTATCTTTGAAACAATAGTATTAACAAAGGTGGCCATATCTTCATTTACCATGAGAGGTAGTAAATGTTTCATGAAAAAGGGGCATTGGCTTCTAATAAGAGGGATGCACTTGGTTCTTGTTGAAGCAGTGTCATATGTCAATCATTTGAATCTTAGGATGGATGCAACCAACTCCATGTCGAGAACATTTTGTTTATTTTTTCTTTTTTGATAAGAAAAAATTTATTAACTATGGAAAAAGAGAGACGAATGGGGACAAGACATCCACCACAAAGCCAAACAAGGAAAGAAAAACAAAAAAGACTAAACTAGGCCAATGGAAGAAGACCAATCCCTAATTAGACCATCCTTATGGTCATTATTCCAATATTTACATCTTCTAGCCCAGAAAAGAAGCAAGCATTTGGCCCTTTTGAACACTTGGTAAGACGGGAGGATGTCCAGGATTTTTTGGATTTTCGTCTAATTAGTCTCATGTGTAGCCTTTACCAGATCATAGTTAAAGTCTTATCTATGAGACTAAGAGGTGTTATGGATAAAGTTATCTCAAACACCCTAGGGGCTTTTGTGAAGGGGAGACAAATTATGGATGGTATTTTCATTAGTAATAAATGTGTTGATTGGAGAAGAAAATCTAAGGAGCTAGGGTTGGTGTGCAAAGTTGATTTGGAAAATGCCTACAATAGGGTGGGACTAGGACTTTCTGAAGTGGGTCCTTGAAAAGAAAGGTTTTGAGGCTAAATGGATTGGTTGGATTTTGGGCTTCTTAGATCATTTGCTTTTTTCTATTATGGTGAATGGCACTTCAAAAGGATTCTTTGGTTCATCTCGTGGTTTAAGACAAAGCGATCCTCTATCTCCTTTCCTTTTCATCCTTGTTGCGGATGCCTTAGTGCTCTAATGAACAAAGCCGTTGAGAGATCCCTTATTGAAGGATTTATTATTGGAAGGAATGATGTATTCATTTCACACTTGCAATTTGTGGATGATACAATTTGCTTCATAAAGGCAAAGGATCAATAAGTGGTAAACGTAAAATCCATCTTATACATCTTTGAGACAATATTGGGCTTTGAAGTTAACTTAGCCAAATCAAGCATGGTGGGAATTTGAGTGAATTTGGAAGACCTTGATGAATTTGCTGAATTTTTTTGGTTGGAAGGTGGATAGATGGCCTTAGAAATATTTGAGCCTTCCGTTGGGTGGTCCTCAAAAGCTTATCTTTTTGAGATCTAGTGGTGGAGAGAGTTTAAAAGAAGTTAGACTGCTGGAAAAAAAAGATTATATTTTGTTGGGTGGCCGCATCACTTTGATGAAGGCTGCATTATCAAATGTGTCAGTAGACTACTTCAAAATGCATGGGAAGATTGTGAATTTTGTTGAAAAATTGCCAAGGCATTTTTTATGGGAAGAAGGATCATGTTGTTAAGTGGTCAGAAGTGTGCAAGCCTTAAATATTGGGTGATTTGGGGTTAGGACATCTCAAAGAAAGAAATTTATCATTACTTGGGAAGTGGCTATGGCGGTTTGAGGTTAAGGGTGAAAACTTATGGCATTCCACTATTTTAAGTAGATATGGGAGGGATTCAAATGGGTGGGATTGCAATTCCCGTCCTTCCCGTTCTATGTCATCGATTTGGAAAAACATCATTCTAATTGCTCATTTGTCTACCCATAATACTTGATTTTCTTTAGGTGATGGTCGATCCATAAAATTTTTGGAAAGATTTGTGGTGGGGTGAACAAACCTTTGATTGAGCTTTCCCTCACTTATATTGCATATCTATTCAAAAGGATACTGTAGTTTATGAGGTGCTCATAAACTCTTTCAATGGCATTTCTTGGAACTTGCAATTCTCTCGGGCTCTCTTTGATTGGGAAGTTGATTTATTGGGTAGTCTCCTTTCTAGTCTTAATGAGGTTTTCTTTGCAATTTCAATTCATGACAAAAGGATTTGGATCCTTGAGTCGTCGGGTCGTTTCTCTTCCAAATCATTTTTGTTGGCATTGCTTCCTTATCCCTCGTCCACTTCTTTTTTTCCTCCAAGAAGATATGGAACCCTCCACTGCCTCCAAGGATAAAAGTCTTTGTTTGGACTGCAGCTTTGAACTGTCTAAATACGGTAGATTTGATTCAAAGGCGAAGGCCCTCCATGGTATCCTATGCAAGTGTGACAGTGAATCAGCTAATCACATCTTAATTCACTGTGATTTTGCAAAGGGTGTTTGGAATTATATTTTTGGAGCTTGCTTTGTATTTGGGTGATGCCTGAAGAGATAAAAAGGGCGACCCAGTGCACGAGGCTCCTGCTAATGCAGGGTCTGGGGAGGGCAAGATGTAATTGCTCGGGCATGGGTCCTCAGGGAATCTTGTTTTGGCAATGTTTTTTTGCATGGGGTCCTATGGGGGATTTGGAAGGAAAGAAACTGAAGAATATTTGAAGGCAGAAGTAGAGGCCAGATTGTAGTTTCTGATGCAATATTGAGATAGGTTGGTAACTGGTTGCTAATTACTAAGGAATTCAAAGACTTATCTCCATCTCTTCTATTGAGGGATTGGGTCACCTTCATATCGTTGAATAGGCCGATGGTTAAGAAGGCATTGCTGCAACGGATTGTTGAAGATGGATTTTGATTGAGCCTCCAAAGGAAACCCAGGTCCGGGAGGATTTGGGTGTGTAGCAAGGGATGGAAGTAGCAAAGTCATTTGTGCTGTGTGTGGCATTGGGCAATTGCAACTCTAGTAAGGCAGAAACTATGGGCCTACTTATGGGTTTGCATGAGTTGAAGAAAATGGATGCTCGTGGCTGTATTGTGGAGGGGGATTAGTCTATTGTAATTGGGTGAGGAATGGACGAGGATGTTGGATCTTGGAAGTTGGCTCACTATCTCAATGAGATCAGGGAACTAACTTCATTACTGGGCAACACCTTTGTCCATCTTCACTAGAGATCAAAATATTCTGCTGGACAAGTTGGCAAACCGGGGGGTGGGGCTATATTCTCTGTTTTGGGGTCGTGAGATCCTGGGGAGTTGTATATATATATATATATATATATATATATATATAT
>JAOXJP010240797.1:0-23227 GCA_025762735.1 Platanus orientalis | reverse complement strand
GTTTGGTCGTGAGTTCGAATCCCGGTGAAAGTATATTGTGTGGACCCGTGCCTAGCTCTCTAAGTGTGTTCCCAGGAGAGAACAATGTTCCTTCTAAGGGGGGTGTTGAAGTATATTAATTTATGTATCTTCTAACACCTTAAGGTTTTGGGAGAGTTGGTTAATTTACTGTCAACAAAAACATACCCACTTGGGCTGATTTTGGTGTCATTTGAAAGGTTATTCAATTACCTTTTCAACAAGACTAAGATCTTGAGATTTTGATGTGATTTGAGAAAGTTATGGCCAAAATACTAGTAGGGTATTACTTTATGACGGGATTTAGTTATTTTAGAGTTTTATATTTTTAGGAAATCTAATTAGATTGAGATTTGGAAAGATTGGTATGTAAAGTATATGTATAAAAACCAAAATTTTAGTAATAAAGAATGATGATTATTGATGAATTCAAGGCTACATTTGCTTTGTTCTTCTGTGTAACTCTAGAATCTTGAAGGTGCGATGCTTTCAACCCTAGGTATGACTCATAAGAGGCCATTGGTGTGATGTCATTAGTATTTTCTTTTCTTTTTTCTCGATTTCTTATTTTATTTTATTTTATTTTAACTATAGGCTATCTAATTAAAGAATCAGATCAGAGCGTTTGGTTCTGCGTCATTGAACTTGATTAATATGTATAGATTCACCTTGTTTGGCATTGCTATTACCCAGCTACCCTAATCCTTTTGTAACTTCCGACATCAGAATTTTTAAGTTATGGACTTGCTCATTATTTGGTTTATTATTTTATTTTGAATATTCAGGTGTTGCGCTAGCTCTTTGCCAATCAGATCCAGTACTTAATGATGGTCAGAGAGGAAGTGACTCATCAAGGGAGACTGTCATTGAAGGAGTCCGCAAGAGGTTTATAGAAAAGGTTGTGACAGAGCATGAAGACGGGGATGAGGATGGAAATTCAAGTGATTAGAATTTATGGGTTGTACCCCATTTTCATCTTCGGATGAGGTGGGGATGGCCATCCTCTGCATATCTGCAATGCTTAGTGACATATGGTTGGTGCTTAAGTGCGTGCTGTTTGTTTATCGTGTATTGGTATCATCTAACGTTAACCTAAATGAGAATGGAATGGTAAACTCTTTGTTGAATGTTGTGATATGGTCTTGGGATCGAATTCTGCTTGACTGCAGTTCACAATTGATTGAGTTGACATCTGCTTCTCCTGCCTGTACTGCAGGTTGCACATTATGATTCAGCGGTTTGTGGCCAGTGACCTTACCGAAACGATTTATATACCATATTTCTTTAGGCTAGCTGGACTTATCAGGTTGATTGCTTCACCAAGAGAAATATTGCAGGGTGGTGCCTAAATTTGTATATTCTAGTTCATGTAGTTAAGCTTTGCTATCAATGCCCATCATCAAGAAATCCCTTAGGCATGATTTGGTTCGATCCATTGATCCAAGTAAAATCGTCAAATTCTATTGATGGTTACAAAGCTGTCAAGTGAAAATTAAAAGATGATAACGTTGGAACAACACTGGAAACAAATGTTCTGTGATGAAAAAATGTCTACGAGTCTGTTAACAATTATAGGCTGACATGTGGTGTGTTAGGGTTAAAAATGTCAAGAAAAATGCTCAGTTGAAAAAATAGGTGTCCACCAAATTCAAAAACACATCAAGAGTAAAATCATTCTCCAGCAACTCTAGCTTAAGATATGAGAGTGCAAAGGCACTAGCCTGGGAGGCCTTCCGCGGCTTAGCTAAGCCAAGCTATTCTATTTTCCCTTTGGGCAGTTCTACGTGATAGATCCTGACCAGTAATCAGTATTAAAAAAAATAAAAAATAGAGAATCAGGCCCACAAGGTTGACTGAAAGATGAACAACCTGGACGATATGCCTCCATCAGAGTGGGAAATATTACTTATAAGCAATTGCAGGATCTTAGTAGACGATGTAATAAGTAGACTAACTAAGAAGTCTTATATAAGTAGTTCATAATTTCCACGGTATTCTAGCAGTCAGTTCCTTGCTTGGTTTTCTGGCTTTTACAATAGGAATTTTTTTTTTCCGGTTCTTGGGCTTAGAAGCTTAATATAAGGAATTGAGGGCAGTGGTAAATTTGGATCTGTTATACCTGTTGATATTTGGTGGGCGTGGGCTCAGCAATCAAATTATCTAATAACTGATTGAAACATACCACAACAACCTTATGGCATATGACCAATAGAACTCAGAAGAGCATAAAATCGCTATTATGTCCATAAATACAATTTGGTTTGGTAGTTTCTCTTCTTACCATTTATCTATCGGCCGGTTATCTGAAAAATTGAGTAATTTTTTGGATATGATTTGTCTATCTAGCTGATGTGAGACATGAATGTGTTATAACATTTCCTGAATATCGTTGAAGCCTCCTAACTAATTGTACAAGGAATAGTGATAAACTAACTCTGGAATACATCCGACTCTCAATTTCTACCTCTCAATGGGGTAGTACTCCCAAACATATACGAATTAACTTCTCAAAATACTTTTGTTCCTTCATGATAGGATCATCAAAACTAGTTAAAATAAAAAACAGTCAAAATTTGATTCTCAATCTTTCAAGTCATGATAATAAGGAAAACCACCCACAGATCCTGTAACGCCTCGATATCCCGTCCCTAGACGAGACTGCAAAGTGTTAATTGCTTAACACTCTTCTTAACTTTCTTTTATTCAAGACCCTCCACAGCGGAATAATAAGATGGGTCTTAATTTTTTTTTTATACTTAATATTTACATTACTTTCATCATTCATTGCCATCCATATATGTAACTGAATACAAATTTCTAACTCAAAATCATTATCATGTGTAGCAGAATTAAACTTTTAAATCATTAACATCATAACGGAAGGAATCTAAAACGTTCATATCACTTTCGTAAACCTTCCAAATAATGATCTTCATAACCAAATCTGAAGTCAATTATGCTGTCTCATCAACTAAATACATCCCACTGCATAGGTCCATAAACATAAAACTGAAATAAATGATGTCTAAACAAATAACTGAAAGTAATAAATTAAACTGATGTCAATGGTGTGAAACTGAATATCAAATAAATCCAAATAAGTCTTCCGGCCTCTTTGTATTATCATTAACACCATGGTGTCACTTGCAACAATATGCTTATCTAAAAATAATGCAGAAGGGTAAGTTCCACGGTTTTTAGATAATAATATAAAAGTTACAACAAAATATGTGTCAAGACTTGGCACGAATAATTTTAAAAACTTTAATGTAATATAATTGAACTAAGATTTCTAAAATATGCGAAAAACTCTTTTAGACTGATTTCAAAACTTGATTTATACAATGACTTTAAAAACTAAAACTTATCTTATTTGTCTTTATACTTATCTTACGCTTTTAATTACAAAAAACATAACTTATATTTATCACAGAAAGACTTATTTTATTCATATAAATCTTTACTTATGAACTTCTAAAATCTTAACACTTTTTTTACATGTAATCCTCCTATGATCTCCGAAATACTAATGTTCACTTAATCATAACCATCTAATGATCTCCAAATACAATCATCTATCATTCTTCTCATTCAATTCATCTAGAGTCTATGATCTATTATCAAATTAGACACACTTCCGGGTTAAGGAACTTTCACCACATAGGACTCTTCCAAAGTTTCCTCTAAATAGGTATCTGAATAGTTTATTTCAAATACAAAACCTCTGAGTAGGTCTCCGAATAGTCTATCTTAGAAACAAGACCTTTGAGTAGGTCTTTGAATAGTCTATCTTAGATACAAAATCTTTGAATAAGTCTAGAAACAAGACCTTTGAGTAGGTCTTTGAATAGTCTATCTTAGATACAAAATCTTTGAATAAGTCTCCAAATAATATAACCACTATGAGTGTCCATCCTCTAACCACTAAGGTCTCTAAAACATATAATCCGCAAGGGATCTCTAAACTTATAATCCACAAAGTATCTCCGAATAATAAGCCGTAATGGGTCTCCGAATTAATAAACCACAATGAGTCTCCGAATTAATAAACCACAAACTTCTTCACATATAATCCCTTAAGGTCTTTGAATTATTCATAAACCACATGAGTCATATAACCTCATTCTTATCTTTAAAATATAAATCATAATAATTCGTTGAACTGAACTTTTCATCAAAACTTACAGTTAAAACAAATAATTACATGTTTTATTCTACTTATAGCAATACACTAATCATAAATCGAAACTCAACATGTTGCACAATTTATCAAAAGTCTAATCATATCTGAGCTAATAAAGGTTTCAAACAAACTTTACATAGATAAGCATGACATATTTCATAATTTAACATTGTTTGCATGGATGCATGATTCTTTTCTAACTAAACTTAACTTTTCAAAACTTTATTTCTATTTTCAAAACTCATAATCTAAAAATTTATTTCTATTTTCAAAACTCATAATCTTACTTTCATAAAATTTCATATTAAATTCATGGTTGAAGCATAAAATAAAACATGAAATTAGTTCACTCAATCTAAGCACAAACTAGGGTTGTTTCTTCTTTAAAAATCATGGTTAATTATAGACAATACTTATATTTCTAGAGAATAGTATATGCCTTTAGGAAAATATTAATGACCTTATAAACATAATCAAAACATGCTAAATAAGTAGTAATATTTTTCTTAAGTTTAAAACAAGTTTCTATAGGGAGAAACTCGAAAAACTTAAAAGCGATAAACTCATTAACCACACACACACATATTTTAATAAATCAAGGGTTAAAACATGGAGTATCAATTCAAAAGCTTCAATTTTTATCAAAGAGTTTCTAAGAACCCAAACAAGAGTAAAAATATGTAAACTTTATGTGATTACTTTCCTCTTACTCCAAAAGATTAGATTCCAAAGCTTGTTGAAATTCTCTAATCGCTTCCTCTTCCAAAATCTCAAAATTTCCTCTAAATCCTATGTTTCTCTTTGATCTTTCTTTCTCCCTTATTATTATTATTATTTTTTGTGTTTTTTTGTCGAATTAGGTTGAGTTCTATCACTTATATAGACTTTAGAAAAGTCCCAAACAAAATTGGAAACTTTTAAGTTAAATATAGTTAAAAATCCCAATTTCCAAAAAATGGTCTAAACACCACGATAAATCAGAGGGATTCCCGATCGATCAGGCATCTCTCTGATCGATTGGGCCTGCTTATCCCAATTGATCGGGCCTTTGTTCAATTGATCAGGCTTGCCGGATTTTCCAATTTTTTTCCTCTCTTTCACATCTCAAACTAAAACACTCATAACTTTCTCTAGAAAAGTTCAATTTGCTCGCCATTTGTCGCGTTAGAAACTAGACTTTTATATCTTTCTAATAGTATATAATTATCTAACTATTTCATTCTAAGTTTATATAGGTTTGTCTCTAAAATTGATCAAGTTTAGTGATAATTGAATATGCATTTAAATCCTAGTAAGTGTTTTGTAAGCAAGTGCGGTATGTTACAAATCCATTTGGTTTTCCTTGGTCTTAATATAAGTATCCAAAGTATTCTTGCCAAGAAAACATGCCAGTCCAAATATAATAATGGATCCAATGGTGTTATCCCATGATCCAACAAGAAAAAGAGAGAGTTTGAGGTTCTTAAATGAAAGTAGCAGTCTTTGAAACCTTCCACACCATGATTTCATCCCTTCTAAAACGGGTTCGTGAGCTCTTTCAAAAAGCTCATAAGATCTTTCAAAGAGCTTTCTCCTCATGGAGAGACATAATAGCCCTTGTCCTATCCTGTTATTCAAGTTAACCAACCCATCAAGTCACAACCACGTTTTCTTAAAAGAGGATGAAACTTAGTCACAACCACTTTTTCTTAAAATGATGGAACTTGATCAGGTTTGGCATGGTTAGATAGGCATTAAGCGCCTATCAAAAATCACTGTCACGTGGTCTATTTCGAGTCTGAACACGTTGCTCATAATGGTCCAATAGGCTTGCAAATAGCAGCCTAGCTCATGGGGCTGGGATTAATCTCTGCATGCCAATTCACAGCCTCTCACAGACCTAGTTGTTTATGGGGCCATATACTGGTAGGCCCTATCTCATAGACCTTATTTATGGGCCATGTCCTTATAGGCCCAATCTGCTCGTATACTATTCTTTGCTTGTGGGTCCTGCTTATACACCATGTTTGAAACCACCCATGTATATTCACCACGTTTGAAACCACCCATGTGGCTCATGGCCCACCTGCTCGTAGATCATGGGTTGCTCACGGTTGGCCATCTCCTCTTGTAGATTTAAATTTTTTGCAGCGCCAACTCACAATGCATCAAAGGAAGTAGCGTTTACAATGCATCAAAAAATGTAATACCCCATTTCTATTGCAGAGGCATTTTCAGGATTTCCCCGAAGGAAGAGAAATAAAAGAAATAAAAGAATGATTTTACCCCCACTATTCAATGCTGAGTTGAGAGAGAGCTGAAGAATGAAAGAGAAAGGGAAAGCAGTGGAAAAGAAGAGATAAATGAGGTAAAGAAGGAAATTCTTGCGAAAATCGACTCAAATCCACTAGAATAGGTAAGTAACCCCTCATTCAATTTATAGTAGGGTTTGTATGACCGTGGTGTGTTTTTCTGCTTCTTTTCTGTTCCTTGTATGTAAACTTTAGACTCTTACATCTTTGCATGCTAAATTCCTCCATTCCATGGCCCTAAAATTGTGTTGTTGCATGAATTTCAAGTAGAAGATATGAAAATTTTCAATTAGGGTTAGAGAATTTTAGGGCTTTTGTTGTAAACTTGCAACAATTAGTAAAAACTTTAATTCTTGAGGAAAAACTTTATATAACTTGAAAATATACTATATGATTAATTTATAACTGTTAATTATGTGTTTCCCCCTCTTAATTTTAGGGTTTACTTATGGTTGTCAAAAGAAACCTTGATGTATAAGACTTTAAATTATCCTATAATGATATAGAAATGAGATTGTTATGCTTGCTGCCCAGAAACTTTTAACAGCCATAAAGTGTGTTGTAAATTTAGATTCTTAAATTTTATTCATGAATAAATTAATGATATATTTCTTTTAGGGGTAACATCTAGAATTTATACGGGCTGCCATATGTAGTTGAATACCCATTTTATTGCTAGTTTTAATTATATGAATGTTATATGCAACAGGTAAACTCATTTATAAGTTGATTTCTAGCTGAACACATCTACACATATTTTAGTAATTTTTGGCATGTTTCATGGATAGGATCTAGTGATCTTGTTAGTGTGTTCTGATGATTTAATTGAATGAGAGAAATATTTATGCCTGCAAAATATTTTAAGTGCACAAGACTTAATGGATTAGTGGAAATTATTTATGTTATATTGTAATATGCATAGTTCCTTAATTTAATTTGAAATGATATATTCATGAGCATTAGGACTGCATTACATACGCTATTATGAACTAACAATGCAGGAAAAGCTACAACCCATTCTATTTGCCACACTAATTCACATATTTTATATGGTCGGATATTCATGATGGCTGCAGTATCATATATTATCATGAGACATGGTTCTTCTATCTGAAATACTGACATGTATATTGTGGGACTTCGTTGATTGTGGTTGTACTTATATGGGCTGAGACATTATGATGACATTATTTATTGTGATTCCCGTATATCAAGACACAGAAGGGACTCCCATATATGAGATCCAGAGCTGCCTCCGTGGCTGGGTTCGTTTGGGTGATAGTCAGGTGGACGTGCTTGTTAGTAGCTATCCCTACATATTAAGATGCAGAAGGAGCTTCCGGGAATGGCGACCCGGAGCCACAGCCACTAACGTGACTCAAGGGGGAGATCACTAGGCTGAGTTCATGGGGCCATAGAGCCTGTCCCCATATATCGAGATGTGGAAGGGGTCCCCGGATCTGATATGTTCAGAGCTGCTAACGGGACTATCCTATTGGGTAGATTGCTAGCGGGATCTAGGAGTAGTATTATATGTTTTACTAGCTCAGTGTGTTGATGGTGATATTGTTCTACAATTGCCCACTACGAGGCCTATTCCTTTATATATAGGGATTTTTTAGATGTTATTGTCTAGTCAAATGGTTATTCATATGCATTGTACTTATATATGGGAGACCAGACTATTTGTATCTATTTAGTTGAGCTTGAGAGAGGCTGGGTATTCTTTATATCCTTTAGAGTCTAATGTGAGGCTGGATGTTTTGCACTTTATCTATGGTTCTATTCATGTATATCAATCCCATAGACAAAATATGTAGTGGTTTATGTTTGGTAAGTGTCCTATGCTCTCACAAGTTCAAGACAGGAAGACAATGAGGACCAAAGACTTGAAGAAGATTCTAGAGTTTACCTTGGATTTGCTCCACCAATAAAGGTATAAAGCATGCATTGCATAGCATAGCATTTTAAGACCTTAAAATGAATGTAGTCATAGTGGTAGGTCCCTCATAACTCCTCACAAAACCCAAGGAAAAAAGGCTCAAGGACAAGCCCCTTTAGAGATCCTGATCTTGGTGTCGTGAGTGTCGTGATCGATCATGGATCTTGCAATTGATCATGATCTAGATCTGAGACTCTCGAGAGCTAGGCCCCATCACTCGCAATCGGTTGCGAGATAGATCTTGGCCTGACCTCTAGACTCGTGATAGACCAGGGATCTTGCAATCGATCACGAGCTTGATCTTGACTCAAGATCGATTACAAGATTCACAATTGATCACGAACCGTGATCGATTAGGGATCTCACAATCAATTATGAGGGCATTTTTGGTAAAAAATTAAAACACAAATTTTAAGGTGAGATTTTCAAAATTTGAACCCAATTTTTTGAAATCTAAGGCTCTAAAGAGATGCCCATTTTACAAGATTCCAATCCAAAGGTTATGGGTGCTTCTTACCTATATAAAATAGAACTTTTCCCTTTAGGGTAAATAATCTCCAACACTGCAAGATACCTAGAAAGGGTTACATAGTTTACGATTGGTTTTGAGCTTGAATAGCTAACATCTCACTCAAGAATCACTTTATCTTTCTCTCATCTTGAATACCACTCTACTACTATTGAGGAGAACTTATGGTGAGCCTTTTCCAAGAGGAAACTCACACTTGGCTGAGCTTAAGGAGTACTAGAGCCAAGAGCTTGAAACTTGTGGGTAGCTACGGCAAACTAGTTCAACAAGGAGCATTTCACTTTGTGCAACTAGCAACATCAACTATCTTATGGTTACATTTGCTTTACTTTGCATTCATTTGCATTCATCTTTACTATTGTGCTTACTTTGCTTCCGTCGGAAACACCGGAAGTAGTTCACACTCGCCAGAAACACAGAGTGTTGTTGTTTAGCTTGCTTATAAGCAAATAGTTAGGTTTTGTATATTGACCTAAGTTGTAATAATACCTAAATGAAATTTACCTAAGCTCGGTGGTGAACTTTAGAAGAATGGACGTAGGCCCTAGTGCCGAACTACTATAAATCTCTTGATGTGAATTGTGTGAGTGATTGCTTGTCTCTTTACTTTGATGCTTATTACTACTCTTATACATTATTTGTTTAACAAAATATTTGAGTAGACACTTTGTAGCACATGCTCATACTTGGGCTAAGCTAAAAAGAGATTAACATCAACTTAAAATCAATCCTAAGATTTGCAAAAAGAGGTAAGATAATTTTAGATATTCTATTCCCCTCCTCTAGGATAACTTTAGAGCAAATTTAGGTTCTTATTAAAAATGTTAGAATTTAGAAAGATGTGGCTACAGTATCCTTAATGCACAATGGGTTCAAGAGGTTTATATGCATGCATTCATGTAGCAACATTGCATCCTAACATGTTATAAACTTGCTTGTTTCCTTGGATGTCTCTGACTTGCTTGTTAGTAGTGACTTATTCTTATATTGGGTTATTGGTATCATGCGATCTTATTTATGCAAATGTCATATTCACTCTTACTGCATACTTGAAATATGTCTTGGCATGTTGATCATATTCTTATTTGATATCTGTTAACTACAATTTATATTCACTTGATGATGTTTACATGGATACATATTGTGAGTGAGTGTGTACTATAAATTGTAGGAAGGTGGATTATTTACTGGGCACATGTCGCTGACCCAAAAATTAAAACCTCGTAAATGACGCGCCACTTGCTGAGGTATAGATAGCTGATAAGGACCCAATGACTGTGTAGTCGGGCATTCAGGTATTCGGAAGAGGCAAAGTCCATGTATATATTTTGGTATAGTGATAGAGTTTAGAGGGCTTTGTGGATCCTACCATTTTGCATATTTTGGACTTCACATCTTTTTGTATATACTCATGTATAGTTATGGCCATTGTAAGTATATTTTTTAGGTATGTGATGATGGAGAGCTGTCGTATGGATAACATTCTTAGTGATGTAGATATATATATACATATATACACTTTTGGAGTGTTTTCATTATTTTTTGCTGGTTTCCCTTGTTGATACGGGGTTTCTACCCCATGACTCCTATTTACAGGGAGGTGCTACCAAATTTTTTATTAAGGATTAGGGAGTCAGTTTCATTGTAAAGTGGTACATAAGGTATTATACTCTTTTTTTTTTTTTTAAATACCACGCATTAGGATTTAGCAAAAGGTTGAATTTCAGGGTGTGACAACGAAAACAAATCCTTTGCAACAAGCTTAAATAACTTTAAATGGAAATTGCCTTCAAAAAACGAAGGCGGGTTAAAAGTGGGTCCACATTTAAGTCTACAAGGAAACACATGTATTAAAACTCCCACCTAATGGTAAAATTTCAATTTATTAGTATAGATGCCCTTCTTTGAAGACAGTTTCCATTTAATGCTATTTAAGCTTGTTGAGGAGGATTTGCTCTTGACACACATTGCGAGTGGTTCCCGAGACAAAGGGTGTGCATGGGCTGGGACAAGGTAGGCTCGGGGCTTGGCCCGCCATAGTAATTTCAGGCTTGGGTCAGACTTGGACCCAAATATTTTTAGAAACTTTAGGCCCAAGCCCGGCCCTAGTTATTTTATTGGGCTAGCCCATGACCCATTAATTTTTCTAAAAACGCAATCTTTGATATCTCTTTTTCGACGCCTACTTTTTCATCTCAATTCTTTTTTGGATGTTTTTAGCCCTCAACACAACCCATGTCAACTTATAATTTACTATATACACTAAGGACACTTTTTCATCATAGAACATTTTCTTTACACACACAAACACACACACACACTCACACACACACACATATATGTTTGTATGTATAAATATATGTGTATATATATGAATTTATATATGTGTGTATTTATATAAGTTCGGGCTTCGGGCTAGGCCTTGGGCTGGGCCGAGGTAAGCCCAAGCCCGACCCTAATAAAGTTCAGGCCTTCAACTTGGGCCCAGACACTTATTGGGCATAGGTCAGGCTAGGTTTTTTGGTCCAAATTTTGGGCTCGGGCCGGCCCGAGCCTATGCTCAACCTTGGGAACCCTTCCTTATTAACATTCATTGGGGGCTAAATGTTTTAAGTGAAAAAGCCTTCATTAAAACCCAACATAATAAAAAACCTTGTTTAATTTTGAATCATTTAAACACTTTTTTAACAATTGTTCATTAATCAAGAGCAAACACTTTATTTTCAACTGTTCATTAATCGAGAGAAAATTGATTAAATGGTAGAGGGAGCCGTATCCTCTGCGACGCCTCGTGGTGAGGCACTGGTGCCTTTTTATTCTTTGCTAATTCCTTCTTACAAAAGAGAGAAATACATTTATTTATAGGTAAGTAGGTGAAGACGTGTTTTGAACCCAGGTCAGTGTGGTACGACATATAAGATTCTTTATCTCATAATATAGGTTTACATAAATCAAAACTCAGGATTTAGTATGAGCGGACTGGATAAGCCCATTAATGTTGTGATCATATGGTATATATAGGGTTATGGTACACCTTGTAGTACCGTATCGGTATTTATGTGTTTTGATAAGTTTAAAAAACTGAAGAGTTTTGTAAGAATCGTTTCACTAAAGAATGTGTCTTTTCGTAAACGACACATCTTCTCTTTTTTCCAATGGTTGCATCTTTTCAAAACGAAGAGATGTGTAAAGAAAAGGAAGGGGTGTGATAAGTGACCCTTCCAACTCTATTTAAGGAGGCCTTAGTCCCTATTCTCACTATGTTGATTGCAACAAGTTATTCTATCATTAGGTTACAAAAGAATAGTAGGAGGGAATAGAAGACAAAGACAATCACAAAGCTTTTAGAGATCCAATAATGGTAGGTATGTTCTATTTTAGTTTTCCATGTATTTTCTTTTATGAAAAACATGATTATGTTGTTTTAGACATGTAACTATCTTACATGACACCCACATAATTTATCAAGTTAGCAGGCTGACATCTTCATCTTCATGAGAGGATTTATGTATACAATCCTCTAGATACAAGTTTCATAAGAGTTGAACTCATGTTAATAGATTCTTAGTTCAATAACTTCACCATTAGACCATAGAACTATCTTTATACAAGTTTCATAAGAGTTGAACTCATGTTAATAGATTCTTAGTCCAATAACTTCACCATCAAACCATAGAACTATCTTTCGTCACATAAGGATTATGCTCAGGCTATCATGAGCTTTGAGGTGTCTGATCTCATGCCCAATTCATAGGATTTAAGTAAGCTAAGCTCACCAAATTCTAACTTATTGTTTCAAGCCCAAATCTTAGAGTCGAATAGTCCATAAACCAAAGTTACTCCTAAATGCTACACACACACACACACACACACACATATATATATTACTAATTGTGGAACAGGCCCAACGGCCAATAAATCTATATCCCCAATGAAATGTGTTATATGTGTAATTAGTATTGTATAATTACATGATATGATGTGCAATCTTTATATACAATATATACAAGAGAAGGTCCTCTATTGCCGTTAAGGTACCCTTAACGCACTGCATGTAGACCAAAAATCACATTTTGATGGGGGCTTATCACTTTCTTGGTATATGTGTTGCATTGTAAATGCGCAGTGCATTAAGGGTACTTTAATGATAGTAGGGGATTCTGAATGAATATGTACATATATAAGATCCTTAACAAGCCGAGCTCTTAATGAGCCAATCTTAGTGTAGCTCGGCTCAATCTCACTTAGCTAAATGAGCTTAATTGGAGATAGGGGCTTAGCTTTGTGAGGATCAAGCTCAACTCATGGTAAACTGAGCTCTGAGCTAAGCCAAGCTAGTTTGTTCAGTGACAGCCCTAAACTTGATAGTCTTGTAATCACCAAACAAGAGGTTTTAGAGCTTGATGAAATATTACCTTTACAAATGCTTGCACAAAAAAAGAAGCTATATACATGTAACGAATAAGCTGTTGAAAATGGAAGCCTCACGACTCCCTTGTTTTACCGTTTTCATCTTGTGTTTCCAAAATATTTCAAAAGATTAGTTTTGGGAATAGTCCCACATAGGAAGTTTTGGAAAACTAAATGCGCTATATAAGAAAAGACTCTCCCCGTCACTTGTGTATTTTGAGAGAGCACTCTCTCTCTTGGGTTGCTATAGTGTAGCAAGGTGCATCGCACCTTGTGCATATGCATATGTGCATGAGCACGGGCCCAGGCATGGGTGTGGGTGCAAGCAAGGGCTTGGGCATAAGGGTGCTTAAGGGACACTTTTCCTTCACACGTGCACAACGTCGCAGAGTTGCAATATTCCTTTTCAATGTCCCAAATGGGTCCTCGTGGAAACGGATTAGTCTATGCTAGATTGTCCAAACAGGACAGGGTTGATGACTAACTTGGGTCCGTGACTGAACCAGGGGACAAGTGGTTGGTGATTGGACCGGGTTAGTTGACGACTAACCAAGACTCGAGACTAACTAGGTTTGAGACTAAATAGGGTTAGGTTGGCTAGTCCACTACTGATAGGCGCATGACTGAACGGAGGGACTAAGAACCAATAGGTGACTATGGCCCAGTAGCAGTGACTGAACTAAGCTCATGAATAAAGCCCATGACTGAATTCAATTGTGGATAGGTTGGGCTTAGTCATGGTAGGTCTGAAGTGAGTGGATCAAGCGCGTTCGTCCTAGTCACGGACATGAGGCTTGATTGATGTCCACCTGAATCTTGTAAAGCCCAAAGTGGGTTGAATCCCATAGATGAGAGTAAGCAGAGAAGAGAACAAGAAAGAGGAGCCCACAAGGAATAAAGGAAGAGAAAGAAGAGAATAAGAAGAAGGCCAAAAGGCTATAGGGTTTGACAGCCGGTGATCAAAGAAATCTCTCTTTATCTTTTTTTTGTACTTGGACTGAGTCTATAAGCACTTGGACTCACTACCCTTATAGGAGGTGACATCTTGAGTCCATAGGCTCAAACCCTCCATGGAATCAATGGTTCTTTGGGAATGACATTGTGTTGGAGGTCTTTGTCTTCGTGACTCAATTTTGACATATGATGTTCACCTTCCTAAGGGGAAACTTTACCAAAATTTTCATAAAATTTGGACAAATTTTGTCACTTGTTTTGGGTTCACTCGACCATAAGGGCAATAAATTTGTATGGGAGGTATCGTGGTCTCTCTAGGGAGTGCACCTTGTTGAGAGACATATTTTGGTCTGAGCTTGGTTGTATCCTGGGGTTAGATTGGCACACAATCCCTTGCGCGTAAAGTGAGGCCTCGACTATCCTCAAGAAATGTGATAACAACACCTCCATGCCTTGGATCAATCTAGTAGAACTACTTCTATCTTGATTCACCACAAAGGCGGTATGTAGGCAACCTAAAGATGTGATGTTCGATGGCACAAATCCAACCTAAAGACCCTAAAATCCACCTTATTATGTGAATGAGTTTAATGAACTTGGTAGCTCTTGCAGGTGATTTATGACATCCATGATCATTATATGATCCAATATAAGTTGCATGTCTTTTAACGTTCCAAGAATCAGAACTAAAAAATGCATATCTCCTTTCTTCCTCGAAGAATACCAAGCTATAACTTTCCCTAAACATAGGAATGGAATCTCAGATTGAGTGACTTAAGCTATACATGATGTCCTTGATATACATGCTACCCTATTCAGATGAGGAATCCCGGTGAAAACTTGGATTCTCCCTAATGACTATTGGGCTTGCAACCTACATTACAAAAATATCATAATATTGCAGAAAGAAGTTGTTGATGTAATATAAACTTGGATCCCACTTCTCTATGAATTTATGTGTAAATGGTGATTCACTAATGCTATAGCACCTACTTATTGACCAACCTATTATACTTAGTATTGGGCCCGTAACCTGCAAATCAAAATGATTGTGGGTCTTGCTTTGTATATATAATAGCTCAATGACTGTTTATAGAAAAAATCAGTACAACATAAAAAGTGCATAGGAAATACTACATATAATATTTATGACAAATAATCGAATATTGGTTTTGATTCTCAAAGGGAATCAAATAATTATTGATTTGTGTTGATTCTTTATCAACCTCCCACAAGCTGAAAAGGGCCTGTAGGGAAAACGGTTAGATTGGATTGTAGTTAAGAAATCAAGGAAAAGGAAGACCTTTAGTGCAAGAAGGTAACAAAATGAAAAACACTTGAAGAACATGCTTGTGCAAAGTGATAATTGATCTCAACATGTTTTGTATGAGCATGCAAAATCGGATTTGCTGCTAAATGAGTAGCACTAACATGCACTAACATTATCACATTGAAGAATTGGTGTAGAAGTCATCCATAGTCTCAAATCACGAAGGAAAAACTAGATCTAGATAAGATTAACATGGCAAAGGGAAAGACATCTATATTCGATCTCATCACTAGTATAAGAAAGAATAGGTTGTTTCTTGCTAGACCAAGAGATAAAGTTAGGTCAAAGAAACATGAAAATACCATATGTTGAACGATGATCATTAGGACACCCTGCTCAATCAACATCTGAAAATAGTTGAAGAAAAAAACTAGTGAACCGTTGGCACTAGAGACCAAATCCAAGGGTGTCCTTAAGATAACACATATTACACTTCACTATATTGAAGTGAGTGGTAGTAGGAGAATGCACAAACTGAAAAGCTTGATTGATGACATAAGAAATGTATGGACAAGTAATGATTAAGTATTCTAAGGCACCAACAATACTATGGCAGATAGAAACATAAAAAATAGGATCACTTTCAAGAGTAGATAATTAGGAACTAGTCACAATAGGAATATAAATGGGTTTGGCATCCAACATTTTAGATCACCAGAATAAATCCACAACATATTTGTTTTGCAATAGATAAAGAGAAGAGGTAGTCATTGAACCTCAATAGAGAAATAAGTGCAAAAGGATAAGATCCTTCATATTGAAATGAATCTGAAGAAGTTTAATTAACTCAATAATGGCAAGAGAAGATGATCTTGTAAGAATTATGTCATCAACATAAAAAAAAAATAATGGTAATATGTGTAATGGAGGCATGAACGAATGTATACAAACCTCCTCTACTAGCAGTAAAACCAATCTGTAATAAGATTTGAAACAATGAAACTAGGCCCTAAGAGCTTGTTCAAGTCCATAAATTGCCTTGCATAATTTTTAGACATGGATTGGATGGTCCTTACCAGTGAATCCAGGAGGCTGAGACATGTAGATTTCCACATTAAGATGACTGTGAAAAAATACATTCTTTACATCCAACCGATAAACAAGCCAATCACGATAAACATCAACACTGAGAACTGTTCAAATCATTGTAGGCTTAACCATAGGACTAAATGTTTCAAAACAAGTCAATGTCTTCTTGTTGTGTAAAGCCTTTTGTCATTAGTTGAGCCTTGTCAATAGATCCATCCATTTTCCGTTTAAGTTTGAATACTCAATTGCACCCAACAATATTATAGGAGGGATGAGGACAAATAAGACTCCATGGGTGTTTTTTTTTTTTTTTTTGTGAATGGTAAAGATTTCATCGCACATGGTTGGATACTATCTCAAATATTTTATAGCCATCTTAAAAGATGTAGGTTAATCGGATCTATTAGGGCTAAAAAACTCTATGGAATAAGATAAGTAGTAATAAAGAAGGGATAAATATTTGGCTTTCTAATACCATCATGGAGATGTATAACCATGGGATGATGGGATACAATAGTTAATGGAGTTGAGGGTAGGTCAGTGGATGAAGGTGGAGATGAGATGAAGTTGGACTAAGAGTCAGGAGTGGTTAACTCAGGCATGGTTGTGGATGATTGAGTGATAGAGTCAATTCTAGGTAGAGGTTGAGATATATATGAATTAAGTATATATATCTAGTTGATATAGATGCAACATGGATTCCCACTTGCAACTACAAGTCTGGTGCTTGTCTTGCATCGAGTTCAATGTGATACATGGCCAAAAATTTAGATAGAATATCAAGTCAAAGCTTATTTTTTAAAATATCAAAACTTCCCCCATCTTTTTCCCTCCCACTCTTCTCTCTTTGAGGTAATACGGTGCTGAGAGTGTGACCTTTCCATTTACACAACCAACGAACATACCAGAAAAGCACAATGAGTTTTTCCTCACCGACAGTAAGCTCTATTCCTCCTTTTCCATTTACTCCATCACCACCAACACCCTATCCTCAACGAAGGTTGTGATGCTATCACTTCCTATAAAACAAACAATTCCTAGTAGTAGCAAAGGGTCTTCTACCAGTAGCATAGCAAACTACAAGATTGAGATGTTATCGGGTTAGTAGATTGATGAATTTCTTAACTCCTCAACTGCTCCATTGTATTTTTCCTACGAAACCTACCTCTTTCACACACAAATGAAAAGATAAATAATGGGTTAGAAAAAAACTATATATATTTTTATAACTTGTTGTAGGATGGTGACATATCTCCATTTTGGAATACTGATATGAGAGCAATATGATATTCCCTTATGAAGATTTGTTGTTTTAGAGTGACTCAAGTTCCGCAAGCCCAACTTCCTCCTCGCCACACTCCCAACCACAAATCGATATAATAGTTTTAAGGACTAAAAATAGGTAACCAATGATGTAGGATAACCCAAAGATGTTGTTGTTTATTTCCGAGTTAAGGGCTAAATGGGTAGAAGGGGAATCAAACAGGGACTTATGGTGGTTCTGCCAAGGTTAAACAACAAGGATTTCGTTATGAATTGATAAGGCTTTCAGGTAGTCTTATTTGTGGATTAATATAGGTTAGAATTTAGAATCAGATGTAGGTTAACAAATTCTATTTTGTGGACCTTTAGCAAGGGAAATCACAAAGGTTAAGAAACTTATCATATGAAAAAAGGGTAATATAGAGTGGATATGAGTCTATAATAGTAGAGGTTTCAGAGTTATTTGGGCTAACCAAGATGAGGACAAGGTTTAGATGGAGGCTGAATAAAGCACTCAGGTAGGCCACTCGAACTAGGGTAACAGGTTAGGTTGGGGTGCTGATTTTGGATCGAAATAATGTATGAACTAAACAAGCAGTCAGGGGATTATCTTCTATAGACAACAGGGTAATCAAGCTGTAAGGAATCTAACCCAAATGTTCTAACAGTCCTAGATTGGGGATGAATAAGGAGAAGAGCCTGGGAACTTTGGACTATCAACCATCAGTTGTAATAGGCTTCAGATCTGATGATTTCTTTAAAAAAATCAACCCAACTCGATAACAAAATACCTTGTAGTTAAGTAGATACCAAGTGCCTTTGTTGTAGTAATCCTCTTCTACAAAAATCACTTAAACAGTAGTAAGTAACAACCCAGGGAATCTTCAATTTAGTGCAAGAATTGAATGGATAATCATAATCAAGTACATGTTTTGTAACCCTCTTATAGAGTTCTAAATTTATGCACAAGAACTTGAAGAGTTCAAATTGAGGATATGGGTGTTGCAGGTGATAAGAAGGGTTTAGATTTGTGATCGCTTTCAAACACAAGAATATAGATGGGTTCTTAGGTTGCCGTAGGGTTTATATAGTTAATAAAGTGAGGGTTTGAACAAAGAAAATAAAAGATACAGATTTAATAGTCTGGCTGAAGGGTAGGGGAGAAAGAATTAGGGTTAGGTTGAAGAAAACATGTCAAAAATGATGGGAAAAGAGGAGTTGTAGGTTGGGATATTAAGAAGAGGTCAAGGAGGTCAAGGAAGTTTAGAGATAATTTCTTGAAAGATTGAATGGTTACTATAATGTTAGAAAAGTGTAAGAAGGACAATAAATAAAAACTTAAAAAGAAGAAGAAAGAAAGAAGAGAAGAGAAAAGTATTTGTGTAGAGTAATCCCTACACCATTATCCTAGGTCATTCCTACCTAGTTCTAAATTTATGCACAAGAACTTGAAGAAGAAGCACCACTTATAGGAGCCAAATAAAACACAAAGAATTTTTTTTTATTCATCCATCATAATCAAGTACATGTTGTGTAACCCTCTTATAGAGTTCAAAATTTCAAAAATAAAATAAGTTTCTATAATAAGAAGCTCTCTTTTATTGGACTCCCTCACATTGGACCCTTTCTAAAAGAAAAAAGAATTCAAAAATAGCAAAAATAGCAAAAAAATGTGACATCTTTATGAATCAGTTGACTACTCTTATTAACTATAATGACTTCCCTAAAATGCCAAAAATCATTAATTAAAATGACATCTATGTCTTAACCTCTAATAGCTCATAAACATTAACTAAATCAATAAAACTAATCTGAGAATTATTGAAACAACAATATAAACTCCTCTCTTGATGTAGCAAAGATGTTCCTCTATGTGGCTTCACTTGTGGACCCCACCAAGCCATGTGTGGGTCCCACATGGCCTTCAATGTCCGCATCAATCAATCTCAAGGGAATGCCGATGTTTTTACAATTCCTTAAATCAATCAGCCATCCATTAAGAGATCTAGGGCTTTTTGGTAACTAAAAACATAATAAGATAAACCCCTTTTTTTACAACCTCTTGATTTCACTTTAGCTTTGTTTTTATTTATTTTTCTATATAGTAGATCTCTTGTCTCTTTGTGTGCTACCATCTATTTAGGCTGTTTATTTTTCTCTTCTTATTTTGACTTGAAAGTAGTCTTTGTAAATATCCATTCTTTGAAACTTTTTTTTTGGTTTACCTCCTAAGACACAAATGAATTGTGAAGAAGAAAGAGAGATTGGTTAAGAGAGTGATCTATTGTCTGAACTAAATCTAGCATAACAAAAGCTAGTCCCAAATTTGCCTTTGGATTTTCAATTTTGGTTTTAGGGATAGAAGATTAGATTGAGAGAGTGAGAGAAAGAGAGTTGTGCAGGCTGTGAGACATTAAAAACCCATTGCGAGATGACCCAGATTTCTAATTCACTGGCTGAGGTTTCATCGGAGTGTCCAAAGATCTCTTCAACAAGTGAACTTAAGACTTGGGTTTGTGTTAATTTCCAACATTCTCCAAGACCATCCAATCTAAGATTTTGAAGGCAGGGATATCTTGTCGTGGTTGCTGGTGAACATAGGGTCATCATTGGTGAATTCGAACTCTATCATCATCGTAGGTGAAGGAGATGAGTTATAGATATGTTTCGTAAACCATCACTAGAGATTGATGCAAAAGAAGTGGAAGAAGATAGACATGCTATGGGTATTTATGATATTTTCAAAACTTGAGTTTTCCACCCAAATTTTTGGCCACATGTTGTGTTGAGCACGATGCATGACAAGCACCAGATTCATAGTCGCAAGAGGCAAATGGATTGATCCAAATGTTGTAACCATCATAGAAATGTTGGGTAAAATTGGGTCTCCAGCATGTCTATGTGTTGATGGTATTTCTCTGGAAAGATAAATCCATTCCTGAAGTTCTTGTGTTCCAGTAGGAGGTAATGATGTTCCAATTATACTTGCAAAGGGAAATAATGCTCCTATGTCAAATGTTAAGGTCGATGATGAATTTGTCTCCAAATTTGTTATCAATACTACATTCCTTCCCTCAAACAAGTTGTAGTCCTTTGGCATGTTGTTTTACAATGCACAAGTAACCTCATCAACACCTTTAAACACATTTTGAAACAACACCTTGAGTAGCAATTAGTACTCAGAAGTTCTTGTCTTGGAGATCGGAAGAGGTAATAATTTTATAGCTTAAGGTTGCATTTGGTATCACTCCTATTGATCCAGTTCCAGAATCTTGATTTTGATTCTGCTAAGAATGCATTCTCTGAAGTAAATTCTTGAATAAAAAAGACATTTGATTTGGTAGAAAAAAAATCCAGATGAAGAAGAAGTAGATTTAACAGAAGAAGGGCCAAAGAATAGGAGAATGTACATTTTGTAGCTCCCAAAAAGTGACTCTAAAACAAATTTTTGGCTAAGAATCTGAGTGATTCTTATGTTACCAAAATACATTTTCTTGATTCTTGATTCTTTAGAACCAAAGAATAGAAGAATCCAAAATTTGGAATGTTACCAAAAGTAGCCTAATGATCATCCAATTCATGGGATTTGTGACTGATTGTGCAACATAAACAACCCTGATAGGTATGTGAAGGGATATGGGTCTAAACCACTCACAATCAATGAAATAAAAATAAACCAACAACAAAGAAATCAATAAGTGCATACAAGATGATTTTTCTATGGATCGATTCTTTGGCTTACGTCCATAGGTGCCATCCGTTTTCACTATAAACTAGAGAAACATAAGTTACTATAAAATAAATTATCCTTTATCTCAATTCAATACCAAGCCCTGAGAAAACATGAGAACCAATTACACCCGTAACTCTTATGAATGCTGAAGAACACCATTCTCATATTTTCTCACAATCTGGAGAAGACGTTGCTTTTTTGCAAGAAACCCTATCTTCTTCTTTTTTCATCTCATTCAAGGAGAAAATCCTAGGGAAGAAAAGTAAAAAAGTTAAAACTTGTATGGAGAGTCGTCTCACGTCCCTACTAATCCAAGAAGGAAAGAACAATCCTAACTAGAACAACTTCTAATATAGAATATATCTCCTCCATTAGATTGCTCGTCCATCCAAGGGCTGAGAAACAAGACAAACACAATAGTGACAACCTATTGTAAGGCTTGACTAGATAAATACTCATACGTGTTGGTATTTGATACTTCAAAGGAAATCGTCTACTGCTCTAAATCTCTCTATAGCCCAAATAGTCATATCACAACCACAATTTGATTTTCAAATTTAAAAGTGTCAAATCACAGTTAATAATGTGGTTGTGATTGGCCCGTTTCGACTATATGGTGATTTAGAGATGTAGACGATTTCATCTCTCTATACATATAAGCCTTTAGTGTGTCCTAGAAACAAATTAAACAATTGCATAGAAGTGACATTAGTTAAAAGCTTTTCCACGAGATATTCAAGGTGAATTTGTGATTAGTTATTCCCTTTTACCGTCCTCTTTCGATATTGTGAGAATTAAAAGAAAATGCTTGTGCAAAATATGCTAAGACTCCTTGGTCTATGCAATTGCCTTGAGTTGCTTCTTTTCGACAACACGCTTAGTGCATATCTGACTGAAGTAAGGATCATATGTGAGGTAGTTCTATACAGTTTATATACCTCTTGAATCTTAGGAGAGGCTTAACAAGAGGTATCATCTGTTGAAATATTTTAAAATATAAAACGGTTTGCGCAGGCCCTATTTCTTGAAACAAAAAACAGATCCTATACATCCTCCATGTATCCCACCTACCAAACCCATTTTTATGAAATCGTTGGACAGACCAATCTCTTGTCATTCTCACCATTCTGTCTCACTAAGAAGACCGAAGCCTCGCAACTTCATAGCCAATGAACAGACCTAGAAGGTGAAGCCTCTTTGAACAAACCTCATTAGTGAAACCTGGGTTCTGCTACGTTTGAAACCGTGACTATTGTGCATAGTGCTTTGGCACCAGGTCATGTGAAGTCGCCATCTTCATTCATTGACTGAGGAAGAGATCCAAGCTCTCAAGGATTGGCGATTGAACCTAACTCCCTCCTTTGGCGATTGAGACTCACATCTCACACCCTATAAAAGAGGAGGAGTATGAGTGGGTCGATGTGAAATAAAAACTAGAAATGAGTTTTGAGGAAGTGAAAAGAGAGAGTTGTGTTTACCAAATGTTTACTTTGAAGAAAAAGAATTAAGAGGGAAACTTACTCCACTGTCGTGTGCATTCGTTGT
>JAOXJP010240786.1:0-23227 GCA_025762735.1 Platanus orientalis | reverse complement strand
CCTCCTCCCTCTCTCCCTGACGTCTCTCTCTCTCTCTCTCTCTCTCTCTCTCTCTCTCTCTTCCTCTCTTTGGCAACTCTCTCTCTCTCCCTCTCTCTCTTCTTCTCTTTCCTCTCTCTTTCTCTTCCTCTCTCTCTCCTTCTCCCTCTCCCCTATTTTTTTTTTAGCCGTTCGGAGGTGCAGCCCATTCGGGATTGCACGTCAATGAGGGTGCCCAACTTTTCGGACCTTCACGTCCATGCAAAGGGGACCCTGCTCGGACCAAAACCTCCGAACAGCAAAAAAAAAAATAGCGAAAGAATGTGAGAGAGAGAGAGAGAGAGAGAGAGAGAGAGGGAGAAAAAGAGAGAGATGTTGGAGAGAGAGGGAGAAAAAGAGAGAGAAAGAGGAAGAGGGAGAGGGGGTGGGTAGCCGCCGGCACCGGAGAGGAGAGTAAGAGGATGGGGAGGGTATTTTATGTAAGGGAGGTTTTAGGGGAAGGATATAAAGGAAAAAACAAAGAAAAAAGAGGGTATGGTGAGTATTTTTTGGGATGTCATTAGCTCATCCCTTAAACAATAGGTAGATACCTAAAATGAAGAATCAAAGTAAAAAAATAATAAAAATTATGTGTCGGCCTATGCTGTGGGAACATGGGGACAGGTAAATTTGGGTGTAGGAGATCCTTTCTCTAAGACATTCATCCAACATTCAAACTTTTTAAACATGTGTCACTAGGATTGGTTGCAGCTTATTACCATAGTTTAATGACCGTGGAGGATTCATAGTGTTTTTCAACAGCAAAACTCATCATCACTTATTTTGAGATTTCACATGATCCTCTGTGCCCTCAGCCTGTGTGTTGCACTGTGTGACTGCACATGGGCTAACGTGTGATGATATAAAAGTTCCTCAATCGCCACCATTGAAATGGAATATCATTAGATTAACAAAATCATTTTTTATGACTTTGTTTTCTTCAATACAGAGCTTCATGCCTTATCCATCCACTGTAACTTCTTATTAAAATATACTTAAAGACCAAGGTTCAAAATGTCGGTGTCGGAAGAAATATCGGTCAAGCCAAAATAAGACATATCGGAAATGTCAGAAATATCGAAAAGAAATATTGTAAAAATCATGAAAACTTAAGAATCATATTCTAATCTAATTACATATGCACAAAGAATCAAATAGATTCATTAGGAATGATAGCTTATTTTAGTACACTTGTATTTTAATATTCTTTAAAAATATACATGCATATATAATGGTTGACAATAATATTATAATCTAACCGTATAAGCATTAGGGAACAAGTAAATTATCTTCATTTTCTTCTTTCTTATCTTCAATTTCTTCGTTTCCCTTATTTTACTAACTTTGAAATTTATCGTTTTTCATATAATTTTTTATTATAATAACACAGCATTGATATTAGGCAATAATACATTGTGAAATAGGAATATTCGCTCAAACACATTAACATCGTACACCATGTTAACAAAAAATGAATTTTTATAATGTACTTAATATTTCGTGTTAGTACAAGAATATGTCGTATCAGTCCTGATAGACATGAACATATGTTGAAAGATATGTAAGATATTTGATACCATGCTTAAGACCCATTCTTTATTTTATATTGGCATTAACCACCAATCTAACAATCAAACAGCTCATCATGTATGGAGCCCCTTCTTATAACCTTAATTTGTCATGTTAAGAATGCCTTAAAATTGAAGGCTCTTTTGGTTTCTCATTACAACTTAAAGGGAGGGAAGTGGTCACCAAATGGTTTCCAGGCTAAAAGTAGTTTGGTGTCAACAACATTGTAATTAGGCAACAAAGAGGAAATTTATTCAGAGGCCTTCCACATATGTTCTGCACTCCCTTTCAAAATGGTTGAATTTAAATCCGTTTTATAGTTATTCTCCAACCTTTTGTAGTATGGCATGAATCGTTGAGGGAGATGCACTTAATGTTAGTCAGTTATTCAAAGAAGAATCAGGTAGATCCCAAGAATGGTCAAACACAATTTAAGTGAATGCAAAGCATTAATTTCTTCTTTTGAACAGGCTAAATTCTATCTAGTGACGAAAGCAAACCATCATGCTCATACCCTTGCACAAACAATTGTTAGTGTGAATATTGATCTTGGACGATCATTGATGGTGAATACTATAAATCCTTTTGATCAACTATTAATGGAATTCATTTTACCAAAATATAAAAAACAAACGAAAAAAAAAAAAAGGAAGGAGGAAGTAAAGTTTGAAAGAGGTGCTACAATTATAGCCAACATCTTTTCAGGAGAGATAGTGGCAGCGTAACCCTTCCCCTTCCTAGAAAGAGGTCTTGGGGTTGAATCCTCCCTGCCTCCAAAGCATCTTGCAAGTGATTACATTGAAGTCTGCCTCTCCTGCGTGTGATGCAGCGTAACCCTTCCCCTTCCTAGAAAGAGGTCTTGGGGTTGAATCCTCCCTGCCTCCTAAGCATCTTGCAAGTGATTACATTGAAGTCTGCCTCTCCTGCGTGTGATGCAGGTCCCATACTACGATGCGGTAATTAGTGAGCCTGAGTGGTCTTACTAAAAAAAAAAAAAACACAAAGGGTTTCTCATGTGACCTCCAAAAGGTGTTGTGATATCTTAATGGGCTACCCCGATATCAAGTGCGACACCCCCTGATGGGACACACAGGAGGGGGAATCAAAAACCTCCGAAAAGTGAATTGATTCCACCCCCAAGTGTCCCATCAGGGGGCGTGGCACATACGATTTCATCCCCCCCATGGCAAAACACCTTACAGTGTCGAATGTATGATGTAAACAGCACAATTGAGATTGATGTGAAGGCAAGTAGAAATGCCACTGTGCCACCAGCAACTCTTAAAGGGAAATAACTATAAATATAATTAGGGGCCAAATATGGAATTATCCCATACAGCTGTTGGAAGGCCTTAATATCTTACACATGGCAATTCAGGAGGCAGTCCAAAAGGTTTGAGATGGCTTTCACATTATTCTCTCTTCATTGTCAATTTTAACCAAGTAACCTTGATGGAAAAAAACCTCCTCTTTTTTTTTCGTATTTGTAAATTTGAACTTTAATAATGTTGTGTGAAAGCCTAGATTTGGGATCATATGCAACAAAAATAGAAGATGAAATTAATGCAAATAGCAAACACACAAAGCAAGAACAAGACAATTTAATGTAGTTTCACTTAAAGCCTACATTCACGGGCGAAAATGACTAGAGAGCTTTCACTATGAACAAACAGAGATTACAAGAGTAGTGTGGCTGCCTCTACCTTCTCTTCCTAACCCATTTCACAGTTAAGAGAAAAAATCCACTGATAGTTCCCAGGTTAAAACATGGTTTTTTAAACCTTAAAATATCCAACCATGTTGAATGGTGGTTTCATGTGCAAATACAATACAGCTCTCGTTGAGAGCCATGTCAATTAAAAACACTGCCTTAACAAATCTCCACCTTGGTTTTAATTCTACCAAGACTACCTAGCACATAAAACTCTACTTTCATCTTCTCCACCAACCCTGAAGGGTAACTCTAGATACTGTGAACACCTGCATCTTTTGACAAAACACAGAACCTATGACATGTGTACATACTCCACGTTGGCTCATATTCCGAAACCACCTTAGAGAAAACTTACACTTGTTTTTCTTAGTAAACTCTGCTCTATATATACCTGGAATGCACCTCCACCTCAAATCTTAATCACAACTTGTTTGCTATCACCACAAACAACCATGGGCCTTGAATAATCACCGCTACATATACCATCAAATCAATTCAGTCCTAACACCGTCTAATTCAATCATAACACGGCCAATGCACATGTGTAGCTGCCCCGAGTCAACTCGTTTAGTCAATTCTAGAGAGGGACCTCGATCCATCATGTCTAACCATGGGAACTATTTCACCATCATCTGCCACCTGGAAACTTATAGCACATGTCTTTGTCTCAATTGCAAAAAAAACCCTGTACAAGCGTTTGTTATTCTGTGCACTTTGTTTCCAGCTATCCGTCAAGGTCAAAAGAATACTATCAATCACTGTATTCCCCATCAGACAATACAAACCATCACCACACTTTTCTCTCTTCATAAGGACCAAACATCCACATGTGATTTTCATGGCTCCACCTACAACTAAATACCTGCAACCCTTAGAGTTCAACCTACCTAAAGATATCAGATTCATTTGCATCTTTGGGACATATAGCACACCATCCAAAGTATGAATCACTTCATCAAACATCTTAATCTTCACCGTCCCAATACCCATGACGTCACAAGTAGACCCGTCACCCAAAGAAATATAACATGTCTTCTTCTCTTAGAACATATCAAAATTTTTTTTTCCTAGAGTAAATATGAATAAGATAACCTAAACCTAATATCCATTCATCATGAGAAAATGTATTCATACCTTTGGAGACTATGAGAACATCTCCAATGTACTCTTCATGTTTCTCTGCCAACATTGTACTGGGATTATCACCTTTCTTCCTGTCAACACACTCTAGACAATCCCTCCTCACGTGGTCATTTTCTTTGCAATGAAAATTGCGCACATTATCCTTTTCTCTAAACTTGGATCTAGATTGACCTTTATCACTTCCAAAACCTTTTTCCTTTGTTCTTCCTCTCACAAATAGAACTTTTGTCTACCCCTCACTCTCTTCTCCAAATACCTTCTTCCTCAATTCTCTAAAATGAAAGAATGCCTTAACATCTTTTATGGAGATGGTATCATTTTCATAGAGTAAGGTCGTAACAATGCGTTCATATGATGCAGGTAAAGATCACAAAACAATGATAGCTTGATCTTCATCATCAATCTTAATATCAACGTTTTTCAAATCTATAATGTTTTTATTAAATTCGTCAAGATTGGCTTTCACAGACATGCCTTCTCTCATCCTCAATGTGTAGAGGCATTGTTTCAAATACAACCTGTTCGTGAGAAACTTGGTCATCTACAGGCTCTCCAACTTGAGCCACAGCCTAGCCACAAACTCCTCTTTTACAACTTCTCGCAATACCTCATCGGCCAGGCACAACTGAATCGTGTCGAGTGTCATCAAGTTTAATTCCTCTCTATCGTCTTCCAACATCGTCGCAAGAAGTTTTTTCTTCCCTACTAATGCTTTAGCTAGTCCTTGTTGAACCAATAATGCACGCATCTTCATTCGCCATAAACTGAAGTTGTTATGCTCGACAAATTTCTCCACTTCGTACCTTGCAGCCATGTCGAAACACCTCAATTGCAACCTAGGGCTTTGATACCAATTTCTTGTGTGGAAGCCTAAATTTGGGATCATATGCAACAAAAATAGAAAAATAAATTAATGCAAACAGAAAACACACAAAGCATGACCAAGATGGTTAAATGTGGTTTGGCTTAAAGCCTACGTCCATGGGCAAAAACAGCTAGAGAGTTTTCACTATGAACAAACAGAGATTAAAAGATTAATGCGGCTGCCTCTACCTTCTCTTCCTAACCCTTTTCATGGTTAAGAGAGAAAACCCACTTGTAGTTCCCATGTTAAAACATGGATTTTTAAACCCAAAAATATCCAACCAAGTTGATTGGTGTTCCATGAACAGATACAACACGGCCCTCACTGAGAGCCGTGTCAAGACACCATCTCAACAAATAAGTTGTCAAGGAAGAGCAGTAGAGGGATGACATAGGTTGGGGTGATGTGCAAATGATCAATCTATAAGGTCATCCAAACGAACAAATATGAATGACATGGGGTTGTCAATGAACTTCTCTCATTTGAAATGAAGCCATTGATTTTTTTTCTACATTTAAATAAAGAGGGCTGAATAAAGGAGGGACTTTTATTTTTTACACATAATCCCTTTGGGGTAAAACTTAGCAAGGTTGTCAAACATCTAGACCTAGGTTCTAGGTGGATCTTATTCAAATTTGATCTAAGCATTTCCTATTAGAATTTGCGTTCCAATAATCCCTTTTAAAGCTAGCTTTCTTAGCATTTCAATCAAGGATTCAAACTAATCAAACTTAGCTAACTACGTGAGAACAATCAATGGAGGTATCGTTTCACATTTATGAAAGACAGTCTACCGTACTAATTGATTGTGCAATGGATCATGGCCAAATTAACTCGGGATACAACCAAACTCAGACTCAACTCCATGTTCCTTTACTCATTTGCACTACCTGATAGAAGTCAATGAAACCTCTCTAGAAACCTATCGTTCAAAGTTTGGATGCTTCAAAACATTCTTAAGACTCTTTCAAATTTGTTCAAAATTTTGGCATGAACTCAACCCGACGAGTTTATCAATATAACTTTCAACCAAGTCAAGAAGACAAGGTAAAATACCTACAAATCCAAGTAGTTATCCTTATGAAAACCTATTGATTGAAGGTGATCTAAACATAAGGATCTAATCTATTTGTACAAGGGAAAGCATGTTGATCCAAGTATTATGTAAGGATTCTAGGGTTGTTAAAATACTAACCCAAAAAGAAGAAAAAATGAGAGAGGAGAGAAGTCTATTAATGATTGTCTTCTTTCTTCTTTCTTCTTTGGTTTCTTAGGCTTTGCAACAAGCCCCGGGCCTTCACTCATTTGATTTCTCTAAGCATAGAGAATGGGGTTAAACAACCTACAAAATATAGTGAGAAATAGATGGGTCAATCCCATATGTTTCTCACATATTTTGGTTGGCATGTTCCCAATTTTGTGCTGTTGGGTTTTTGTCTCAAAATATATGAATAGACTTGATCATCCTCACTATGGGCCCTTTACTAGTCACGGATTTTGGGCCTTATGTTATTTGTAGATTTTGTAATCTCATACTTTAGTTCCAAATGATTGATTAATTCACTTGTAATTGGTTTACATCACATCACATTACCCTTTGAACTTCATTTAAACCATTGAAAGAGAATATTGTGACCCTTAAGTGTTCCCTTGTGCCCGAATCCTTGACCACACCTATTTATCTCACACAAAAGAGGGCTCCCAAATACATTAAGTAGGGAAGAGTCTGTATCAATTTGATTTGACCACAATTCAACTTATAATTTCTAATATTTTGTGCAAAACATGTTGGATTTTAGATATAAAGATTCAAATTGAATCTTGACTTGACGATATTGTTGTATTTTAATATTTGCATCATGTGAACCAAATTTGGCCAAGGGTGGTGTGGCATGGAAAACAAAAAAGTATACAACATATCCCAATTTGATTTAACCACAATTGAAGTTATAATTACTAATATTTGTGCAAAATAGGTTGGATTTTAGATATAAAGATTTAAATTGAATCTTAACTTGAGGGTATTATTGTATTTTAATATTTGCATCATGCAAACCAAACCGGGCCAAGGGTAGCGTGGCATGGCATGAGTGCAGATACAAGTGTATGTAATTGTTTACCCAATAACATATATGCTATTTTAGTTTTTCCTTTTATGATTTTTCCTAAATAGCTTTAAATCATATATGGTATAAATGTTTTAAGAAGTTTTCTCCAACAAATTAATGGAACTAACTAATACAATTAAATTAGTTACCAAAAGAAGATAACCAAACACGGTGTGTACAATTCTTGTAACCTCATACTCTTTAAAAGGGGATGACTATATTTTGGATACATATATATTATAAAGAAAAGAGAAGTTCTTATCAATTTTAGTTTTCCTCCATTGATTTTCAATTCGTGCTCCAAGTTTTATTTTTATCCGGTTAGAGAATCCAATTGTTATAGTGTGAACACTCATATATGGGAATGCAAACCGTGTGAGGGTATATGAAATCCAATGAATCCTAGAGGTAGAAAGTTTTGTTGCATCTATGAATCTCACTAGAGAGCGACAAATCCACATTAAAGATAGTGAATCCACTACGCATTGGTTTTTACAAATGATAAGTGTTTGGTTTTCTTATTTTGCAGATATTATTCTATTGCAAATCTTGCTTTATTAATTTTTTTTAAAAATTTTGTTTGGTTCAAGTTTGTTCTATTATCTTCTATTGAAAATGGTGCATATGTGGTTCTTATATTTTATCCAAGAGTTGTAATCCAAATTGTTTACTCGAAGAACTTGCATATAATTTTTTTTCTTCTAAAATACGGTTGATATAACTACTATTGTATTAAGTTATTTAGTGTTGAATTTTGTTGCATATAGCAAGTTCTATGCAAGTTATAGTACTGGTATTTATTATGAAGGCATTTCAATAAAGAAGAGATAAGTATATAGTTTTTTTTTTTTTTTTGGGTAAAAAGATAAGTATATAGTTTTGTTGTTAGTTTGATATTACTGCTACTCTTTTATAAGGTCTTTGTTCAGTCCTACATTTGTCAGATTTGGGAATCTTTTGATAACCATAATGTCACCTAATATATATTAATTCTTACAATCTTGAAGTGGACTTTAATGTCTATATTTCTATTTGAAACATTAAACAAGATTATAGAGTAATCTCTTTAGGAACAAGAAAACCAAAAAGTAAAACTACGAAAAATTTTAAGTAATATATTGGGAAAATAGAGTATGCGATACTCTGTCATAGTAGTTTGAGAGAAAACGCCTAAGTCCTTATGGATCAGAATATACAAAGTTGTTAAAAAAAAAAAAAAAAGAAGTATGGATTAAAGCCTTATATATTCAAATACATTGGTTAGCTTGTCTGAACTGCATAGCATTTATACAGAATCGTATAGACCATTTAAAAAAGAATAAATAAATAAAAATTTTAAAAAATGGAGTTCAATGATTCTTTTATATATGTTCCAAGAAAATAAATAATAATAATAATAATAACAATAATATAGGGTTATGGATTGAGAATATATTTTATATAATTGTTAAATTATGAATGTATGAGATAAAAACTTTAAAGAGTGATTCAAAGGACTTAATGAATTAATTCAATTAAAAAACTACAAATAATGTTGAACCTAAGCAAATAAAGTTTGTTAAAATATAGTATGAATTCAAGTTTTACGGGTTCATGATATATCACTTGGACTAAAGTAGAAAGAAATGCCAAGTGAGAATAGAAAAACTTTGAGTTTAAAAATTATGTTAACCCAAATTACCAATAAGGTTCAGTATTTATCTGATAAATGGTTATTAGAAACTATTCAAATAAGTACAAAAAGAATGTCTATGAAAGACATCCTTAGCAAATTAAGTACTTCTAGAAAAATAACTTTCTTAGAAGAATCGTTAATATTTATAAAAAAAAAAAAATTCTAACTCATTGTAACAACAACCTTAGTGTGGGTCTCTAAGGTTTGTCTTGTCATAAGAGAAAACATGGGTAAATATTTTGATAACAGTCTGCTTGTATGTAGATTACAGACTAGAGTAGCCTTACCGTAAGAGTAAGAAAATATTAACGATGTTTATAGAATTTTGAAGACTTCTAACATTGTTAAAGTATTATAAATGTAAAAGTCTAGTTATTATAGAATAATGAGTCAATTAAGAAAGATCAAAAGAAGGTCTGCTAAAGGTCAATAGGATAAAAGCAAAATTGCAATGATGTGACCAAAACAAATATAGTGAAAAACGTCAGGGATTGAGTGGTGAACATTGGAACCACCAATCATTTATGTGTGATGTTTTATATTGTAGAAAAGAGAAAAGATAATCAATTAGAGATTCTCTAGGTAAATTTGGAGGAAAGTTTGCATAATGAATGTGAGAAAAAAAAATTCAAACTCTAAGTAAAAAACAGTATAATCTTATAAATATTAAACCCTAAATAGAAAGTAAAATATTTGAGAAAAATATGATTCAAAGGCTGAAAGCAAATCTAAAAAGGAGTAATTGAATAATTTACCTTTAGTCAGAATAAACTAGCATTAGTGAATGTTGATATGGTTATTTTATGAAAACCACTATAGGCAAATACTTTTTTAGAAAGATGATTGTGAGATATCATCAAGAGAGAATGAGAGGTTTATGTTATATAATAAAAATGAGGTTTAGATTATTGAAAACTTGAGAATTACTTATTAGTTTATGGCTGTTGAAATTAGGATATATCCTAAAAAGTCACTTAGAGATTATGGATATGTTTACCATAAGATAAATTTAGTACTTTGAACCTATTAAAGGTCAAAACCTTAGCACTGAGTAAAAACCTCAATGTATTAAACATTTAAAAAGAATTTAATCCCGCAATCTACAGATTAGTACAAGTCTTTTGAAAAGGATAAATTGGTTGAAATTGTTTATACAACAAAGAATACTTGATAATGTATAATCATAATTTAGTAAAATTTAAGAATCCTAAAAAGATTGTCTTCAAAAGATAATAATAAAATGTAGGGGTGAAAGTTCACAAGAAAACTTGGTGATATTTAAAAGATTATTTAATCGTTCAAATGTGGGGGTAACACTAAGTTTTTTTAACAAAACTCAATAAAAGTATGATGGAACTTGTAAATAAAGGTTCTATAGAAAACTCCTATACTTGTGAAATAGTGGACTAAATATAGAACTAAAACCCACCAAGGGTTTAGAGGGTTTCAAACTAGTGAAACACTAAATATTAAAAATATATATTTTTAAAGAATATTTTTTAATGAACACATTCAATTAAGAAATGTAATGCCAACACATAAAGCATGTGGGACATTACTGCGAATTAGTGAGAAAACTATTAAAGCTTATATGAAGAGAAGAACATGTTATGTGATGTTTTTTCTTTAGCTAGTCATTTGTGAAGAATTGAACTAAAGGATGATAATTAAATTATTGAACTAAAGGATGATAATTAAATTATAATCCAATTATATACAAAAGTTAAATTAGGAAATGACTTAAAATGAAAATTCATGATATAACACGACCAGTATGTGTTGAGTGGAATATTCTAAAATTTCATTGACTCGAGACTGTTATTTTGTAATATGTGAGACATATTGTATCAAAGCATGTGTAAACAAACTATAATAGTAGTTTAAGGCTTTGAAGTGAGAAAGTGGATGTAAATTCGCTTAATGAGATCTATTGAAATCTTAGAAACATTGTAAGAAAATAATCACTTGTAAGTGAAGTATAAAATTAATGCATCAAAGAAAGCACTAAAGTAACAAGAGGCCTAGAATTTGTTTGACAACAATAGTAGAACATAGTTCCTAAATTTCTAAATAATGAATAAATTGTTGTCTATTAGTAATGGAGAAATGTTCAGGCATGATAGTTTAAAAAATATAATGTAGTAAGACAATTAATATATATAAAAATAATAACTCTTATAAAGTCAAAGTTGTATATGAGAGAGTCTTTGACTAAATAATTTAAAAAATAAAAATATTGGACTATAATAATGTAAGTCTTGAAGTACTTGAAAGAGTACTAGTATTGGTATATCAATAGTACTAGAGAATACTGTAATGCTAATTAGTTCCACTAGTATTAATGAGTTGTTTTAATAGGTGGATAGGTTTCCAGAAATCAACAAAGAAAATAAGGAAAGTAAGGTACATTAACCATGGAGGTAGATGCATTATCTTATAAACCAGGCAAGATGTGAAGCCAAATAGCTTAGTAAAGCCAAAAAAAAACTAAAATTTTTGTTAAGATTGTTCATCTATGGACAAAACCGGTTCCGTATAAGTGTTGGGTAATATCTTTACATAGAGTTGGGGATGCATAACAGATTCTTTGACTATACTACTAACTAGAATATTAGTGGAAGAATCATCGAGGGGGATAGGGTTTAAACCTAAACCATGAGTTGATGATAATGGTAACCCAAATTATGTGATCAACAATCCCATGAAGTAGGTTTATATGGGTAAAAACAAGTTACTAGGTAATTCGAGTGACACTATCATTTGTACCCATCCCTCTTATGCAAACAGTGCATACTATAATGTTGAAAGAATAAGTGTTTAAACTCTTAATGGATTTATAGCCCTTATGGATGGTGTGTTTAATTATAGTACCCACTTGATAGATTCACCTACTTTAGCGTGGGGGTGGGGCTGCCTCCTATGAAAACTAGAGTTGGTTCTATAGAGTGCATATGAGCATCTAGGTATGGTGCATGGCTAAAATGGTGTCAATTCGATATATATAACAACAATGATTTTAAGAGTGAAATGTGGATGACAATTTAGTTAATTCACTATAAAGAAGTTGGGTTCACCAAATTACTGTGAAATTTAAATTATTATTTCAAGGATTCATTAATAGTCATTTAGACATAGATTCTAATGCATTTTATACTCTTGTTCTTTAATGGAATTTTTCTTAATCCTAACAACTTTATTGAATTTACAAGTTTTTATTCAATTTTGAATCTTGTGGGGGATTGTTGGATTTTATATGGATTTTAGATATAAAGATTCAAATTGAATCTTGACTTGAGAGTATTATTGTATTTTAATATTTCCATCATGCAAACCGAATCAGGCAAGGGTGGTGTGGCGCAACACGGGTATAGATGCAAGTGTATGTAATTGTTCACGCAAGAACATATTTGCTATTTTAGCTTTTCCTTTCATGATTTTTCCTAAATAGCTTTAAACCATATATGGTATAAATGTTTTAAGAATTTTTCTCCAACAAATTAATGAAGCTGATAAATGTGATTAATTAGATATCAAAAGAGGATAACCAGACATGGTATGAACAATTCGTGTAACCTCATACTCTTTAAAAGGGGAAGACTACATTATGGATACATATATACAAAATATATAGAGAAGATAGTTCTTATAAATTTAAGTTTTCGTCTGATTTTCAATTCATGTTCGAAGTTTTATTTTTATCTTGTTAGAGAATCTAGTTGTTATAGTGTGAATGCTCTTATATGGGAATGCAAACCGTGTGAGGGTATACGAAAGCCATTAAATATTGGAGGTGGAAACTTGAGTTAATCTTGTTGCATCTACGAATCTCACCGGAGGGCAACAAATCCACTTTAAGGACTGTGAATCCATCATTCCTTGGCTTCTACAAATGATAAGTGTTTTGCGATGTTATTTTGCAGATACATTCTATTGTAAATCTTGCTTTACTAAATTTATTTTTTAGTTTCGTTTGATTCAAGTTTAATCTATTATCTTCTATTGAAAAAGGTACATATAAGGTTCTTATATTTTTTTCCTAGAGTTGAAATCCAGTTGTTTACTTGAAGAACTTGTGTATAGTTTTTTTTTTATATAAATATGGTTGATATAATTATCATTGTGTTAAGTTATTTAGTCCTGAATTTTGCTCCATGTATGCAAGTTCTATGCATGTTATAGTATTGGTATTTATTATGAAAGCATTTCAGTAAAAAAAAGAGTATTGTATAATTTTGTTGCTGGTTTGATATTACAGCTACTCTTTTATAAGGTGTTCGATCAATCCTACACTTGTGAGAGTATGAGAATCTTTTATTAACCACAATGCCACCTAATATATATTAATTCTTACAAAACACAAAATTCATTAGCTATTAGAGTTACTAGAAATTATGTTTTGTATAAACTCCACTTACCTTCTCTGATATTTTGACAACTCCATAAACCTCGTCTTAGGTTTTTGATAGATCACTTATCTCCTTTAGAAAGGGGTGCCTAATGGTGCTAACAAAAGTATAAAAACTTATCATACTGCTCATACATTATTAGAAGTTCTTTTTAAATCATTTAAATCACATGTTTTATAATAACAAATGTACTCTTTGTACTTAACCAAATGGATTCCATGGATCACAATGGTACAAGTTTATAGTAAACCTTCTGGTGCATAATGTGGTAAGAGGAACCAACTACCAATTCAAAGTACAATTAAAAGAACATACTAAAAAGAACGAGGCGCAATGTAAATACCACAGACAAAGGACGAGTGATGTGAAAGCAAGTAGACAAGCCATTGCTATTAAACATTTTTTTTAAAAAGATACAAATAAAGTAAAATAGAATTATGGCAAAATTTTCAATTTGTGTGTCCTTTGAAATTGAACACCCTTAATATCTTACATTTGGTAGTTTAGAGGAAGCTAGAAGCCTTTTAGTACATGCCACATTTTTTATCATGATGTGCCAACTTTCAACCCAATATCCTTGGTAAGGGGAGAAAAAAATCCTTTCCTCATTTTCTTCCTACTCCTTAGTTTGAACTTCAAGAAGTTGTGAAGTAAACCCTAGGAATGATATAAACTGTGTTGTTGTACAAGCAGCTAGTGTGTTTGGTCAACCAATAAATGAACATGTACTATCAAGGAACGCTAAAGGACTTTTTCCATGTGAACTACACCCATTGATTTTTTTATAAATATCTAACAAAAAGGGATGAAAACAATGATCTCTTTTTTCTTGGAAGATGTCTCTTTGAGGTAAAATTTCAGTGAGTTTGTCAAACATGTGGATTAGGGCTGCGATTGTTTGGATTCCAATTTGATTAAGCATGTCCCAATTTGATTTGATTACAATTGACCATATAATAATATTTGTGAGGTAACATTGTTAGTATTTTCAGTAATTAAACATTATGTGTTAGCTAAACTCTACTTATCTCCTTTGTAATTTAACAACTTCATAAGCCTCTCAAATGGTCATTGGACAATTCATCTACTTATCCTATTAGAGGGGGGAGGCTAATGGATTTTTTTTTTTTTTTGATAATTTGGAGGCTAATGGATTTGACAAAGAGTATAAATACTATCATAATGATCATTTTTTTTATAAGTTCTCCTAAAATTATTTAAAATTACCTATTTTGAAATATCAATAATACTCCTCTTGTTTTACTTTTGACAAATTGATTCCATGATGGTATGAGTCATTTAGACCATTGCCCATGGTAAAGCTTGTGATGCATAATAAGAGGTGGGATTTACCACCAAATAGGTTACATTTTCTCCACATGAGGAAGTGCATGTAGATTTTTTCTTTCTTTCTTCTTCTTTTTCTTCTTCTCTATTTTTTTTATTGACAAGAAGATAGATTTTCATTAAGGAAACGCCAAAGCCTAAGGAATCCAAATGATAAGGTCCACCCACAACTTAGCATTTTTAACACATTGTCGGGCTAGTTGGTGTGCATCATCATTGGCTTTCCTCTTAACAAAAGAGATAAGACATCTATCAAATTGTTCAACCAAATATTTACATCCAGCAAAATATTCTTCATCCGCCAAAGGCATCCTGCAGTTGAAGAATTAAGCACTGAAACTATTAGGAAAGGATGGATTGCATACACCTGCATTCCTATAGCTATACACACAAATCAAAAAATGATGGATCACATATAGTTGCATTCCCACAGTTGTACACATAAATCACATATAGCAACCGATCTTTCCATTTCTTGTAATATTGTGTAATATTCTATTCATTTGTCTTTCCTATTTTTATGATATGTATATATACAACACTACACATTAGTGAGAAAACATTCCAAGCTTATTCAATCTAAATTCATTGTCTAACTTTATTATGGTATCAGAGCAATGACTCCTTGAGATTAATTCATTTTTTATCAACTAGTGGTCATTGCACCACATTTTTTTTATCTTTTAACGATCATATCATCTCCAAGATTCTATCATAATAAGGCTGAAAATCCCAACAGCCCCTCTTTTTGCATTACTTTGACAGTTTTGGTACCATACTTATATCTTAACCACTCATTCGTGAGAACTATTCTACATAGAGTCGAACCATGATTATGTCCCACAATGCCAAGAGTTCATTTTATTGTTGGATCTTTCCCTAAGCCATCAGATCCTAAAGATCAAAATCTTGCTCAATGGCTTCATTGTGAGAACATGGTAAATTCTTGGCTACTTAATTCTCTTTCCAAGGATTTAGATGCTAGTGCTATTTTTGCTACAACATCCCGTGAGATTGGGACTAATCTCAAGGATTGTCTCTCTCAAATCAATGCTCCTCAGATTTTTCAAATACAAAGGGATATTACCTCTCCTTTCTAGGAAAAAAATGTGTATTGCTACCTATTTTATATGATTGAAGGGTTATTGGGAAGAACTTTTTGTGTTTCAACGCATTCCCACTAGTTCTTGTGGTGCCTCTGAAATATTACTTGAATATCATCAGTAGGATAGAATGATGCAATTTTTAATGGGTCTGAAGAAGTCATATGCAGGTATTCATGAATAGATTCCACTCATAGATCCACTCCCATCCATCAATCAATTTTTTTTTCACTTGTGTTACAAGAAGGAAGACAACGGGAGATTCCAATATGACTCCACAAGGCACAGACATTACTAACTGGTTTCTAACACCACTAGTCCTCAAAGTTCTTCTTTCATCCAAAACAAAAATAAGAAGAATTTTTAAAAAGGTGTTGAACAGGAGATACCAATTTGCGAGTTCTATGGCTAGGTCGGTCACACTATTGATAATTGCTATAAGAAATAAGGATATCCTCCTGATCACAAACTTCATAAAAATAATTCTCAAAGCTATACTAATCAGGTTTAGGTGGTAGCTTCAACAAGTGAGCAACCAACCAATGAATCAGCTTTTGGTGATTTCCCTTTCACTCCAAAACAATACTACCAAATAATTTATTTATTCAATAAGCAATCGGTTATGTCACATCATGCTAGTAGAACACATCTGGCCACAAACTTATTAGGTATGTCCTTGAGTTTATCCTCAACTCATAATAAGGCTTCTTGGATCATTGATACTAGAGACATAGACCATATGGTCAGCTCCATTTTGTTACTTATATCCATTTCTTCCTTAGGCTTGTCCACTAGTAAATTACCCAATGAACATCATGCTCTTGTTTCTCATGTTGCTGCAATCATTTATCTCCTTCATTGGTTCTTCATGATGTCTTTTGTGTCCCTACCTTCTCTTTTAATCTTATTTCTGCTAGTAAACTCAAAATTTTTTCTAATTGTTCAATCACATTTTACTCCAATTCTTGTATCATACAAGACCAATCTTCGAGGATGACGATTGGAGTGGGTAAAGAGTAGGATGGTCTATCTACTTTTCTAGTCATACTAAGACAACTTGTAATTTAGCTGGTTCGGTTTCTTCTTTCAACCTTTAGCACACGCTTAGGGTATTCGTCAAATAAGTACTTGTAACTTTTATCTAAAACCTTACGTAATATTTTTGTTTCTAATAAATATCAGTGTTCTATTTTTACACTTTCCAAACAAGCATGATTACCATTTCCATTAACCTCAATTACTTTTGTTACACCATTTGCATTAATCCATTGCAATATTTAAGGGGGGGGATACTAAATTGATTCCTTAAGTGGGGCACATTATTTATTGACCATTGCTGATGATTTCACCTGCATACTTGGGTTTACAATATGAGACACAAACCAGAAACTAAATCCATACTCAAATCCTTTGTTGATCTAATTGAAACTCGATTCAATCGGAGGGTAAAACGGATCTGAACTGACAATGGTATGAACTTCAACTTGACCCATTTTTATTTTTCTAGAAGGGATAATACATAGACAAAGATGTGTTGATACTCCACATTAAAATGTAGTACAGTGCAAACACCATCACCTTTTGAATGTAGCTCGAGCCCTACAGTTTCAAGCTCACCTATCTATTTAGTTTTGGGGAAAACACATATTAACCACTGCATATTTAATCAATTTCACTCCCACACCCCATTTTTTTTAGCCATACACTATATGAAAAGTTATTTAGCTGTTAGCCATCATATTCTCATTTTAATAACTTTTGGATATTTGTGATATGCTTCAATTCATGCAGTTAAAAGAATCAAGTAAAAAGAAGGCTATAAAGTCTATGATCTTGAATCACAAACTTTGTTTATTTCTCATGACGTTATATTTAACAAAGACATATTTACCTTTTAGACAATGCCTACAAAGTTCACAAGCTTTACACTACCCTTGCCAATATCAGATTGCACTAAACCCTCTACCACCACCACTATAACCCTCACCTGGAAATAATGGTATTCCCAATTTGGTGCCATCAACATCACCACCTTCCCACCATTAATTTCATCCATCCTATCAAACCACCAAGTTATCTTAAGGACTATCATTGTGCAAAGGCCGTGCAACCTCTTCCTAATTTGTTTTCATCCTTAACGATGAGCCCTCAAGTAAATACTTTTTATCATTTGTCTCATTATTTATCTTATGATCATTTTTCTCTTTCACATCCAACATTCTCTATAGCAATCTCCACTATCATAGAGTCCACATTTTTCAAGAAGGTTCTTTGTGATCCACAATGGTGCAAGGCTATGGAGAATGAATTATCAATGCCCTTAAGGAGAACAATACTTGGACACTCACCCATCTTCCTTCTCATAAAAAACCCATTGTATGAAAATGGATATAAAAGATCAAATACAATTCTGATGGATCTATTGAACGATACAAGGCATGCTTTGTTGCCAAGGGTTACAATTGAAAGGAAGGATTATATTATTGAGAAACTTTTACTTCTATTGTCAAACTAGTCATTATTCATGTCTTAATAATCATGGCTTCTATTCAACAATAAAATCTTCATTAGTTAGATCTCAACAATGCCTTTTTGCATGGTGACTTCAAAGAAGTTTACAATCAAATACCTCCAGGTTTTTTTCGATAGGGGGAGACACGAGTTTGTAAACTAAACAAACCATTATATGGACTTAAGCCGGCATCACATCAATGGTTTCCAAAATTCTCTTATGCACTCATGACTGTTTATTTTATTCAATTTAAGTCATATTATTCTATGTTTACACATCTTTCAGGTTCTTCTTTTACCATGGTACTCGTCTATATATATGGCACCATAATCGTAGGAAATAATATTTATGCCAATACTACTCTCAAAGCATTTCTTCATAGCTGAAGGACCTTGGGTCCCTCAAATGCTTCTTAGGCATTGAAGTAGCTGGTTCAAAACATGAAATATGCCTTTCTCAATGCAAGTATGTATTAAAGATACTAGAGGATACTAGCAATCAAGAGTCACAAGCTATCTCTGTCTTGTTGGTCATTTGATTTATGTCACAATCACGCGCCCTAACATTGCCTTTTTTGTGTGTGCAAAAACTTAGTCAATTTATAGATAAATCTTGGCAACTACATCTTGATGTTGCTGATTGCCTTCTTTGGTATCTCAAACAATCTCTTAATCAATGCATTTTATTATCATCTTCTAATCATCTACAATTACCAACCTTCTGTGACTTTGATTGGGATAGCTGTATAGAATCATAATGATCTATTACTAGATATTTTATCATGATAGGCTCTTTCATTATCTCATGGAAATCAAAGAAACAAAGCACGGTCTCCAAATCATTTGCTGAAGCTGAACCATGGCTACCACTTTTTGTAAAGTCACATGACTTTTTTATTTGCTCTTGGATTTATAGTTGCCTCATCCTTAGCCTACTTTGATTTTTTGTGACAATTAATAATGTTACCTTATACATTGCCACCAATCCCATATTTCATTAACGCACCAAACATATTGAGAATGACTTTCATATTATTCGAGAAAAGCTTCACATAAGCATCATTCATACTACACATCAACAACCTACTGATTTGTTTACTATACCACTTGGCGCGGCATGATTGCATGACCTCTTACACAAGTTAGGTGTTCAAAATATTCACACTCCAATTTGAGGGAGAGTATTAGGAAATTGCATACAGCTGCATTCTCATAGTTGTACAAGTAAATCAGGAAAGGATGGATCACATACAGCTACATTCCTATAGTTGTACATGCAAATCACACACACAACAGCATATCTTTCCAGTTCTTGTAATATTGTATAATGTTATGGTTATTTGTCTTTCATATCTTCATGATTTGTATATATGTATCCATACGGCACTACACGTCAACAAGAAAACATCTCAACATCATTCAATCCAAATTTGTTGTTTAACTTTGTTAGAAACCACACTAAAGAGTCACTTTCCATAATGATATTGGGAGCTTTCAATCAGTATCCAAGCTAGAGACCCAAAAAATAGCCTTCATTTTAGCTTTAAAAACTGAACCCACTATGCTTTTCAGCCTAGAAGATCCTACATGCGAACCGCCACTATTGCAAGCTATAACTCCGAACCCAACCAATGAACTTGGATATGCTGCATCAGTATTTTTAACCCAACCTTGATCAATAGGTGCCCATCAAACTGGTGAAGAAGTGGACAAATAGGTTGGCTAACCTGGATCAGACATGGCCTTTATCATTTTTATGTCCATTAGTGTAACGTACCCTAACCTAGGCAAGCCATGCCCGTGTTCACATATGGGATTAGTAGTTGTGCAAGATTAGAATCCCACTTTCTTTTCATTTTAGATGAGTTGTTTTGAATAGTTGTTGGGTCCAGTCATTAGGGATGCCAATAAAAATTATCTTTTAGTTGAAAATGATTTTTTAGTTGAATCAACGTGGTAGGATTGTTTCTATTTTTGAATAAGATATAATCCCTAGTCTTTAAGAGTTGTTTAGGAAGAGTTTACTTATTTGAATTTGAATTATAATCGAGTCTCCTCCTTATTCCAAGGAGAAAAATCTACTTATTTGGAAGTTTATCAATAAAATCTTATCTTTTGATAGTGCAAACCAAACCAACGAATCCTAGAAGTACTCCAAATCATTTCCCTTCTTGGAAACATACCATCCTGAAATGTTGCAGATGGTATCAGAGCCAGGCTTTCCTAAAATTGCAAAAGGAACATGCGCTGCTAAGATCGAAGAGATGCTGCACACATTGAAGACGACCTCAGAGAACCATGGGCGGCTATTATAGGAGTAGGGCCAAATATTGCAAGAGCTGATAAGGAGAATAACTTTCGCCGAGTCCAAGATAGACACTCTCTCAAATAGGTCCCAAGGCAATAGGGAGGAAACATCACCCACACCAGTAGCACATCGAACGAACTCCTCTAGATCCGGCGACACCAACCTCCACTTGCATACACGCACCATTCGGCTGGACTTTTCCAAATTTGACGGGGCTGACCCCTCTAGGGGATTTACCGAGAAGAATAGTGTTTCATCCATTAACAAATCCTAAGCACCCAAAAACTGTTATTAGCCTCATTCCATCTAGAAGGGAAAGCGCTTCAGTGGTTTCGTTGGATGGAAAAGGTTGGTGCCATTTCTCATTGGGAGGATTTCTTAAGATCTTTGCTCACGCGATTCGGGTCAAGCCTATTTGAAGATTCCACAAACATGTTAACCAAATTACAACAATCATCCACGGTAGAGCACTATCAAACTCAATTTGAGGAGCTCACTAATCGTACAGAATGACTTAATGGGTCCTTCATAATAAGCTGTTTTGTGGGCAGATTGAAAGAGGACATCAGGCTAAGTGTCTAAATGTTGTGGCCAAGAACCTTAACAGATGTCATTGGGCTCCCATAATGCAAGAGAGAAAGTCCACTCCTACCGCAAGCAAGGGTGATTAGAATACGACCAAATTGGTATCAATCATTCTCCAAAATCTTCTAATCCCATCATCAAGAAATTATCTCTCATAAAAATGAAAGAAATGAGGGAGAAGGACCTATGCTATAATTGTGATGACAAGTTTTCACCAGGACATAAGTGCCACACACAAAAGCTTTATCTAATGGAAGGACAATGGCCTCACGAAGATGACCTTTATGTGGCACATGACAACTCAAAAGAAGAGTCCAACGTAAAATATCATAATTCCCAGCTTGGGGGCAATCTGGAAACTTAGGAGAGGGGAATGTAACGTACCCCAGCCTAGGCAAGCCATGCACGTGTTCACAGATGGGGTTAGCAGCTATGCAAGATTAGAACCCTACTTCTTTGTATTTTAGTTGAGTTATTTTGAATAGTTGTTGAGTCCAATCATTAGGGATGTCAATAAAAAAAATGGTCTTTTAGTTGAAAATGATATTTTAGTTGAGTCAACATGGAAGGATTATTTTTGTTTTTGAATAAGATGTAATCCCTAGTATTTAAGAGTTGTTTAGGAAAAGTTTACTTATTTGAATTTGAATTGTAACCGAGTTTCCTCCTTATTCCAAAGATAAAACTCTACTTATTTGAAAGTTTATCAATAGAATCTTATCTTTTGATCGTGCAAACTAAACCAACATGTCCCTAAGGAGGAAGGAGTCCCTCAAAGTCCTCCAAATCATTTCCCTTCTTGGTAGCGTACCAACCTAAAACGTTGCAATTAGCATCTTACATGATGACATTAAAGGTTGAGGGATAGAATGAGAATTCTTGAACATGCATTCCACTGTTTTCATTTATGCCAACAAAGAATAGCTACAAATTTGGAGAAAATATTTTCAACTGCTTTAAGTGGAATGTTTTATTTGGGAAAGGATGTTTCATCCAAGATTTATTTTCCAGGACACTAGGGGACATCATATGGAATAAAATGGGTGGGTGATGCATTTTTGGAATATAGAATATGCAATTTATTCCATATGACGTCCCTTGATGTCCTAGGCAGCATCCTAGACACTAAATCCTGGACAGAACATCATGTCTGGTTTTAAGTTTTGTTAAGTCATTGAGCAAGCCAAGTACTAAAACGACAATGATTTCCCATTGCCAACCCTATAGGAAGGAGGACGGATTTGGTAAGACAACTTAGAGAGTAGCTAAAGTTGGAATGACATCAGGGCTAACACATCAACGTAGAAAAAGTGAAATACACTTTTTGAGGGATGTTTTTCACTTTTTCGCACTGATGTGTCAGCCCTGATGTCATTCCAACTGTAGCCACTCTCTAAGTTGTCTTACCCAATCCATTAACTATCGGAAGTCTTGACTCCTACCAAATGTGTTGCCCTTTGTGACATGCCATAAGATAATGTTCCATTGTTTCAAAATTCCTTTCCTTTGATAAATGGGACATTCTATATGTGGAAAGTTAACCCTTTTCCACAAATTTTCTCTACTAGCAGAGTATTTACGCAGGGTGAGGCTATTGGCACCCCCAAAACTCCTCACCACACCACCATTTTAAGACTTTTAATAATTCCATTCCATACCCCTCATAGAAATGACCTACTTACCCCTGTTAACCAAAAACCCAAAAATTGAAATTGCTCTCTCCAACCCCCCCACTTAGTTAAAACGTTGTGATTCTTCAAAAACGAAAACTAAAAACGCTCATTCCCTCCCTTTTTCTCCAAGCAAACCCTACACCATTTTTAACATCATTGTTGTGTGAAAGCATTGTAATCACCCAATGGATCATCAAAGAGT